>CAXHWN010000555.1:1569744-1599744 GCA_964020975.1 Hermodice carunculata
GAATGAATAGGTTCAACAATTTTTTTCAAGGTGCAGCTGCTTTATATTATCATAGAAATGACATTGTTGATTTTTTGTTGAATTACAAAGGTGACCGGAACTTGAATATTGAAAGTGTGTTTCATGATTGCAAAAGTGATCAGCTTCAAGCTCTTGTTCGTGCCCTTGGGATCATTTATTACAGTGTGTCTGGTCCATTTTGGAATATGTTACATGGCAATGTTCAGTACGTGGATCAGTATTTGTATGTCCAACGAATGCACCAGAAGTTCATTGACTGGTCCCAAGATGCAACTCCATTGTTGGGGGTGAATGTGTATGGCCTGAGTTTAGTCTTCCTGGTTGTGAAATTTCAGCAACTTTGTTACAGCATTGTGATTTGGATGAGTTGACTTTGATGACATTACAAAGGGTGATGGCATCGTTCATTGTTGTGACAGAGCGCCAGTTGGTTGACTTTTTGCCAGGAGGTAAGTATAGCATCGAGCCATCCCAGGAGTTCAGGAAACAAATGCAGCATTGTAAGTTGACCAACCTTGTTTCTGAGTATGATTTTGGTGATTTGGATTACAGTCAGTATCGACGTCGCAATGCATCCTTGCATTACCACTCTGGGATCCAAATGATAAAGAGAAATAAAACTATTTCAGGTTGGTTGGTTAGCAAAAGTGCAGATGAACAGTCACGGTTGTTGACGCTAGCTCGGGAGAAAAGTTTAAATCTGAGGCAGAGGCACAGGCAGGCTGAAAAAAAGGTTCTCGAGAAGGTAAAAGAAAGAATGGAAGAGAACTACAGGAAAAAACAAGAAAAAGAGGCAATAAGGATGGAATCGACATCAAATCTGCTTGCAGCTGTCCGAGCACATGGTGGTCCATGTTGTAGTGTGGCAGATGTGGATCGAGTTTTAGGGGCAGCAAAAGGGTCACGTGTTGAAATTGTGAAAAATGAGATTAGGTATCTGAAAGTTTTGTTAGGTGTGAAGGACAAGAGATTGAGTTTTGGTAAGGAAGGATGGGTTAAGTTGGCTGATGATCTGAAGTCTGTGCTTTGCATTGGTGATCCAAAAGTCTGTAGCCGAAGCAGTGAAACTGACAGAACAGATTCTGTTCCATCAGGATCAGCAACTGCCACTGTGTCAACTGAGAGTGTGGATACATCAACAAATAGTGGTGTAGATTGTGTTCAACCATGTCGGAAAAGTAAGCGTAAATTAGCAGGTGTTACCCTTGAGCCAAGCAAGAGGAGGAAATCGGATTTATGTGTTTCAAAGCCAGATCTTGGAAATTTTAAATTTTGTCGCAGTAATTGTTGGGTTGCTGTGGCATATGAAGAGTGATTTTTCATTGGAACAGCCTCTGATGTTAAGTCTGACTGTCTGGCAACAATTCAGTTTCTCCCGAGGGGTCCACGCAATGTGTTTCCGTGGCCCACAGTTGATGGTATTGCAACAATTGATAGTGAATTTGTTTTCGCATTTGATTTTGATGTAGTTGCCACCAATGGTCAGGCATATAGGGTTCCGGAGTTAAACTACATTGCAGATTTGTATACAGAGTACTCATCAGCTTTTTTTACAGATACAGAGTTGTAGCTTGTGTGGAAAGAAAACGGAGGAAAAATAATGAGGATTTCCGTCGGACAGGGGCCGGGAAAGTCATAGGAGACATGTTTAGTTTTGGGTTTTGCTACTTAATTTTATCTTTTGACACCATTATGTTTAAATGTCCACCTTTCAGACATTTTAGGCTAGCTTTTTTTCTGTTAGGTAAACCTCCAGGGGCTACAGGTAGCAAGGAGCGGCCTACGACAGTTACAAGCTTGCCTAATTGTTTAACTTTATCTTTTGGCATCTTTCTGTTTTAATATTCACTATCAGACATTTTAGGCTAGCTTGTTTTCTGTTAGGTAAACCTCCAGGGGCTACAGGTAGCAAGAAGCGGCCTACGACAGTTACAAGCTTGCCTAATTGTTTTACTTTATCTTTTGGCATCTTTCTGTTTAATATTCACTATCAGACATTTTAGGCGTACATGTTTTCTGTTAGGTAAACCCCCAGGGGCTACAGGTAGCAAGAAGCGGCCTACGACAGTTGCATGTTTGCCTAATTGTACTTAAAATCCTGTTAAGAAAAATTGTTTTGATAGCATGTTTTTGGCATAAAAGCTAATGACTTCCATTCTTTTCTGATATGCCGAAATGCACATTTACTCAGTATTGAAAAATTACTCAAAATTGACAGTATTTTCTCAAGTGTCACAAACCTGTAATGTAATTTGCAGTGAGATAATTTCACAGAGGGAGTATGTGTGATTGATGATATAACACTTCAAAGTACTGAAGTTGTTTAAAAACATTGTACATATAAATATTGATCTTAATGGGGCTGTTAACTTAATAATTCCTTAAGAGTATTTTTTCCTTAGCACAATTACTTAATTATTATTAAATGAAAGGGAGGATTGGATGGCTGTGGCAGAGATAAGGGTTTGATTTCTCATATATTAATGTGCATTTTTTTTTTTACTTTTGTACAAACTGTTTCTATTTTGGCATCATATAAAAAATGTTCATCTACTTGCATGCAGGGAGATTATCTCCACAGAAGACCAGGCATGTGAGCATTCTCACTGACATACACAGTTTCCGTCATGCATGTATAAGACAGCTTAAATTTTCATGGGATCTCCAGTTTTAAATTTGGCAATGTCTGTGTTAATTTGGAATGATTATTTCATAATTCTTGTTTCTGTGACAATCTTTGGGGAGTATAAACAATAAGAGAATCCTGACCTTCACATGCCTGAAGACTATGCTCACTTTTAAAGGGAAAATACTTTGGCAGTTGATGTTACATCTTGGCCTCTGAATACATTACTGCACATAAATTTTGAAAAATTTGATGATATTAGTAGATTGCCACAATAAACCGTTATCCCTGGCGAAGGGGAGTTGGGAGGCCATTTAATTAAGTAAGATTAATTTGCATGTTGTTACACACATTAATCTGTTACATGATTAGGATATTTTACATATGAAATAGTGTAAATATGTTAGAGAATTTATCTTTAGTCTAATTTTAGAAAAAAAAATTGAAATGGACGTTTTCTGTACATTTACATGTACTTGCCAGCTATGTAAAGTTTTCAACTTAATTTGCATATTTTTCAATGGGTCCTATGCCATATGGATATTGCAAAACATAGCAGTCCAGGTAATGAATATGTGTGACACATGTGGAACAATTATCTGCATTAAGTCAATTTTGGTGAATGTTTCAATATGTAGATTTTTTCCTTTTTTCTGTTGACTGGTTATCTAACTTGTGGTGCCTAATTTGCATATTTCTGTCATTTGTGAATCAACTGTATAATTTTATTAAAAGGTGGTCTGGAGGAACATTGAATGGGGAAAGAAATTTTGAGAAAAAATCAATATTAGTCTTAATTTGGTGCCATTTTGTTGTTCGGTCAATTTTTGTATAACATTTATTTATGCAAAATTTAAATTTTAATTTGCACACTGGTAACAGTCATGGATCTATTGTATGATTAAATACAATTATAGTATTCAACAGTATGAAGCAGTGCAAGAAATTTGGTGAAATTGTCTTTGCTGGTTCAATTTTGGTGAATTTTTCAATATTTCACATTTTCTTCATGTTTCGTGTGTTGGCTAATTATGTAAATTTTCACAGCTAATTTGCATATTATTGTCACTACATTATCTGCTTTATCATTATATCAGAACATAGCATTCATTCTGATGAAACAGTGTAAGAAACATGGAGAAGTTGTCTGTGTTATTCTAAATTTGGTGGCTCTTTGAATATGTAGGATTTTCTGTCATTTTGTGCATTTTGCGGACATTGTGATTTTTGAAGAATTTTCAGTTTTTGAGGACATGTATCTGAAAATGTGTAACAGGCATATACTTTAAAAAATAGGCATGTTATATGGATCATTCTACAATAACAATTCTAATTTTGGGCTTCTTGCTTGTGTATTTTTTCTTCTGTGGTACCCTGAAAATGGGAAAAATGCTAAAAAATGTGCATAAATCAGTCGCAACATTGAAATAAAAGTGATTTTTGTGAGCCTATAACAGTGAAATGCAATCTATTTCATATTTTTTTATCATTTATAATAAAACTTGGTTGTATAATGAATGCAGATTATGTTGTTTTTGTTTCTTGGGGAGGTTCTTTCTCTGCATATGGTACCCTAAAGTTGTGTTTTTGTCCCAGTTTTGAAAAATCCTCAAAAATGTCTAAGTCCAGCTGTTGGGAAAATATCGTTAAAAATTCATAAAAAATCAACGGATGGTCCGATTTCGATGAAATAAAAACTGTTTTTTCTCTTTTGGAGAGTTCTTTCATTAGGAATAAGTTAAAAGTGGGTCGCCACAGCAGAAAATTTTTATCTGTGGTACCTACATAAACATGTAAATAAGGCTGTTTTTACCTCATCAATGCGGTTTTAGGAAGTTTAAAAGAGACTGGTGTTATCAAACACTGGTCGCACACCATGTGCAGCGTCCAACAAAGCATATACTGGGACACCCCAAACACAGAACAAGGCTGAGCCAATCTATAATTAGAAGCCTGCTTGAGTATGTACACTGAGTAATAATCCAATAATCCAGTGGTAATCCTTGGATTGATCCAGTAATATCCAGTGGTAATCAGAAATATCGTGTAATAATCCTGGCAAGCTCGCCAAATTGTGTTAAGTGTTGGCTGTGCTTAACAGGCTTGAAAAGCAAGTTCACGTATCTGACTATATATATAGGTGAAGGTCTCAGAGTATGGCAGCAGTGTTACCATAAATGTTTAGAAAATGTTTTTTTTTCCATCCTCAAGGTTCCACTCAGCATTTGGTATCTGAAGCTTATGTCCTACTGGTTATATGGCTCTTCATGCATGTTGCAAATGAAGAAGAAGGCATCAAGTTGAGGCATTGTATTCTCCGAACTCTTTTCAGCAGTTCTCATAGCATTCAACTCGTGTCACTAATCTGCTAGAGCAAGTCAGCCTTATATACCTCGGCATGATGCAATACATTAAGATACTTGCACATACTCTATGAGTTCACATACAATGCTTAGGTATACACCCTTTCTGTGGTTTGCCACATACAAAAAAATCACTATGTCTGCCTTTCTGTTTACTGGTTTACTTCCCTCTGGTGGAGTATTACAATAACAATTTGGCACTGGAAGTGTAGGTCAGATACTTACATGAGAGTAGGGCAGAGAAGCTCAAAAAATACTTGCTGACCGGGAGAGCTAAGTGTCAATAATTGTATCTTAAGAGTCCCTAGAGAGCAGAAAGGCTAAAACAAATCTTATTTTTGCCCAACACTATCTGGTCTTTAGCAAACTAAATATTCATGCAGTTCACTTTTCTGCTGGCAAGCCTGCCAGGTCATTAATCTTCCACAGTGATTAAAGGGTTGTTGATTACCATTGCAAAATCCTTCCTTCACGGCTTTTTCTGACTCAGCAGCTTAACCAGGTCCATCCAGCAGCTGTGATAATTGCTGACGTTAGCAGTTATACACTTTAACTGTCTCTTGATCCAATACTTTTAACAATTCCAGTTTTTATAGTAATTCCAAAGTGAATAAAAGTGAAAACGTTGCAGCATGATAAATATGTGGGGCTAATTATGCAAGTTTGAATATCGTCTCGACTTTTTCCCTCCTTTTCACTTATCTTATCTTTTTTAAATACTGAAATATTTGCATTCCTGTAATCCAAAATTAAGGCCGCCATTAGCTAATTAAAAATAGCGTTGAGAGAACAGATTATTATCCACGCCCCCAATATAATTGTAGTAATAGTGTCAGGGTTGATGCCACTCAGATAGTCTTCAAATAAATTCATCAAAATGTTCATAAAAAGTTCAAAAATCATCAGAGGAAGGTGGTTGTGAAAGGAACTTGGTCCATCAGATGATATATCTCTCATAAAATTTTGATAAAGCTTTGGTCAAACTTTGATGAGATATTGCAGCAACATCATCAGGGTTCACACCACTCAGACGGCTTTCAAAAAAAAAACATTCACAGTTTCATAAAGAGGTAAAAAATATCAGAAGACGCCAGTGTTTAATAGGAACCTGGTCCGTCATACAATACATCTCTGACAAAAAAATTGGCAAAGCTGTGATCAATATGTTTTTAGATATTTGTCAGGGTTGACGCCACTCCGATGATCTTCAAATAAATACATTAAACGCTTCATAAAAAAGTTTGGAAAGAATCAAAAGAAGCTGGTTTTCAACAGGAATTTGGTCCATAATAAGATACATCTCTGATAAATTTTTGCTTAAGCTATGGTGAATATTTTTTGAGATATGGTGGTAGATGACAAGATTGAAGGACTGATGGACCGCTTGATGGATGGACAACACAGGGGACGATAGTACCCCCTGCAAAAAGTAGTTCAATAGAACTGTAAACCTATATGTTGCATGTTTACAATACTGATTGCTTCATCCGCTACTGCAGCTGCTTACCTGTAAGAAAACAAAACTTATTTATCAGCCACTACCTCTTCTCCTGCAAACAAATCAAACATGATTAGCCATACTATGAAAACTCAAAACTGCCTGGAGACCAAGTTTTGAAGACTGAAGGCCTATCAAAGTCATGACCAAGGTCAAGGTCAAAGAGATTTTCCAGGACAATACTACATGTACTTTCTATAGCACATACATGTACAAAAGCAGGAAAAATCAAAATAGTGTAACTCTAATAGAACAATTAACGGGTGAAGGTCATGTGAAGGTCAAGGTCACCTCAAGGTCACATTGTGGAACAGTTTTTTTGGTTTTGTGCCATATATATGGAGGCAAGAGGTCATCAAATTATTAATTTCAATGATTATTTTCAAATATATCATCAGTGTGTGATGAAAACAGTAATAATGCGGGTACGGAGAGGGGTTAAAAAATAACCATCAATATTTTGAAATGCTCAAGGGTGACAAGATGTCACCCAGCTTGTGTAAACTTTGTGTGACCAAGTAGTCACACAAACCAAAAAAAAAAAAAAAAGCAAAAAAGAGAGAGTGAGAGAAAAAAAAAACTATGGACAATAATGTCAGGTGAACCCAAACTTTTGCCGGACTAGAGTGATCCACATGCTTACGACATAATTTGTTGAAACATAATAAGGGGTCTTTTAATAATATTTACAGGACAACAGGTTTGGGTCAAGCATTCATTAGAGGGAGAGGATACTAACTTTGCTAACATGTATATGGATACGACGCAAACTGTGTACATCTTTACAACCTAGGTCTCCTGCTGCCACAGAGAGTCTATGTAACCAGACATGCAGTGTTTGATTTCACGCCTGTGAGTTGTATTCAATCTGCCTCCAGCAGGCTTTTAAGTGGCTTGATGTGACCTGTGAAAGGGAGAACGTTCGAATTTTACACACAAAAAAATAATTCACCTGAAATTTATACTCATGGCTATGTAGTTGATGGATTTTGTCTGCAACACAGAAATATTCGAATTCCAAGGCTGTTATTTCCATGGTCATCCTAATTGCTCTCTATATAATTATATTACAGATGAGAAGAAGTAAGAGAATCTACAAGATAGATTCAAAGAATGTAGAAAAGAAAAGATACCTTAATCGCCAAGGATATTAATAAAGAGGAATATGGGAGTATAAATTTAAACAAAGGATGTGTCAGGATGAACAAATTTCTGATTTTGGTATGAGTGGTAGACGAAAATTCTATCCAAAGTATAATCGAGCTATGCAACAAGATACTATTTTAGTCACCTTAAAGTGACGACTTGTTTGGCATAGTCGAAATAGACATCCATTTCCAAGCTGAATACGATGCAGAAATGATCAGCAAATCAGATCTCCCTTCATGGAAATATTTTGAGGAAATGTCTCCCATTTTTCGCAAGAGCTTGCTGCCATTAAAATTTGTGAGAAAGCACCTCCAGGAGGAGTATATAAGGTCTAAAAATCTGAGTGAAAAACTAAGGAAGCTGTTTGTGGAATGAAGGCAGAAGAAATATTGTTAGCAACACCCCTTCTTAAATGGTATCTTCAACATGGCTTGAAAGTCACAAAAGTATATTAATTCATACAGTTTGAGCCCATGACTTGCTTTAGAGAATTTACACAGAACGGTAGTAAAACTACAAGGAAGGGGAAAACAAAATTCGGAACTTACCACCACTGCTCAAATCTTTAAATTATTAAGAAACAGTGCCTATTGTTCGCGTATCATGGACAAAGCAAAATTTACAAATACTTTATATCGTCACACTGAGGCAAAAATGCTTGAAGATGTTAATAAAAAACAGTCTTGCAGTGCAACAGAACTGGCCTGTGATAATGTTCATGCAGTAGGAATGAAAAAGAAAAAGATAAAACTAGATCTTCCAATGCAACTTGGTAACTTTGTGCTTCAGCTAAACTTAGGATGCCACAATATACCTATGACTTTTTAGATGAGCATGTAGACAGATCTGACATTGACCATATCAAAATTGACAGGGACTCCCTATATGTTGCTTTATCAAAGTCGAGTCTCGATGAAGTTATCGAAAAGGATAAGTTGGGAAAATATTATGACAAGCTGTTTGGGTACTGTTATATGACAGATATTGATGCAGCAGATGTTTTCTGGTTTCCACGACAACGTTGTAGCAACGCTTTCAGCATGATATGTCTACGCCTACTTTGTTTTTAGATAGAATTTGCTGGATCAGAAATTTTGTTTTTTTTGTTCCCAAACATAGGCTGCTGAGGTTTTTGGATTGTGAAGGAAAGTACAGTTGTAACGAGATTAATGAGAAACGTGTAGGGGGGCCACTAGAAAAGAATATATGAAAAGAGTACTGGAGACTCGAGGACCAAGTAGCTGTACAAATATTGGCTCTAGAGCCGGAAACAATCAAGTCTTTACATACACAGCGTCCAGAGAAGAGTTCTCATATTTGTACTGTAAAAGATGCAGATGATGGTATGCTCACTGAACCATTAGATATAACTCTCAACCTTTGGGCAGAGGTGGATAACTTAGGGTCAGCTGACTAATCATTACTTGTGTGCAGTAACTATATTGCTCCTAATATTTTTATTCTGATGTAAAGTACTTTAATTTTGATAAATTTATGTATATAACTATATCAATCTTGTATATGTAATGTCTTTACTTCTTCCTCAAATTTTGTTTGAACAAATGAAGCAGGCACGCCACACGGCAAGTTATGTGTGTAAATTTAAAATCTTCAAAACCGTTACCATGAACTACAACTATCATTTTACTAAATAATATTGTTAATAATCACTTATATGCTACAGTTATGTTGGTTGCAAAAAGTGTCATTATATTGCTACCTGGTCATCAAATATGTTTTACAAAATGTAGTTCTTTCTGTTATTTATAAACGAATAAACGAAGTAGTGCTAAACATGTGCGCGACTGTCATTTGTTTTATATCCTGACCAATACTATTTCTTCTTTTTTATGGGATAGGTGTCATGTAATAAATAAAGTATATAATTTACTCTGCCCACGAAAAAGGATGAGGGAAAGAAACTGTAACTACGACCTACATCGAATGATGGCCCCCAACGTTTACCATGTTCCATGAAACGTTTCATGTAACATGTTAAAAGTTGGGGTCAGCGGAACTAGAGGAGCAGGTAAAACTACCCTGAGCTCGTAAGTCGTTTTTTTATCGAATGCCAGTAGTATGTTTAACATTGAATATCAAGCAACAGCGAGGAGAGTGATCCGCAACACTTAAAGCATCCACTTCCCCCACCTGATATACCAAAAAAAATATTGTTAGACTATACAAATAGGTTAAGACTCAGGGTAAATACTCCAATCTCTGGCAAGGATGAGAAAATGGTTGCAATCTCAAGAGGTGTACACCTTGTACAAACCAAGTCAACGGACATTCAAACACAACAGAATACTGACCGGGGGTATAGACCATTTATGGTGTTTGGAATCTGCTTTTATGTCAGAGCTTAAACGGTTTAACAATAGTAATGCTTACTTTCTCGTAGACACATTTTCACGTTTTGATTGGACCAGTCCCTTGAAAACAAAATCAAGCCTGGAAGAAACGTTGGCGTTTGAAGATATTTCAAAGCATGGTAGAACTCCTTTTTCGGCCAAAGCAGACACAGGTTCACAGTTCACAGGATATTCATTTGACCACTTTTGTGAGGAAAAAATGCATCAATCATTTTGCTACGTAAATTGAGACCAAATCTTGTTTTTGCGGAAAGATGTCTACATACCATAAAAGGAAAACTGTTCAAATATTTTTGACATAATCAAACCTATAATGGTTTGACATATTGTCAGAAATAACGAGCATTTATAACAACAGTTATCACCATGTTATACGGACTATGCCTGCTTCGTTCAATAAGAATAATTAGGTTTCACTCTGAATGGGATTGATCAAACCAAATGTTCACGACTATCCACATTGGAAACAACAGCCAATATTCAGGTTCAACATTGGTGACCATGTTAGAATTTCATATAGGCAGTATATAGTAGGCCTAGAAAGCAATGGAACATACACAATAGAGATCTTCGTAATAACAAAAAGTGGCTTTAGGTACTTTCCAGTTTATTAATTCAAACATTTAGCAAATGGGGAGATAGGTGGAATGTTTCATTCAAATGAATAACAACAAGTATTTGTGGACGAAAATACGGAATATAAAATAGATAAAATCATTGACAACAGAGAGCATGGAAAGCGAAAAGAAATTTTGGTACAAAGACTTGGATATTATAAACAAGTCGATTCTTGGATACCAGAGCCTCAAGCGCATAAGTTTAAAATACATAAATAAAACGTTGGTTGTAGAGAATAGTTTTCATATATAGAAAATAAATCCAAACTGACGGGATGGAGGAGTATATATTTATTTCATCATCAGACTCCCATGGTTCCTCGTATGGTGGTGAATTCCTAGTCCAGTTAACTTCAGTGATATGCCAAGATGAAAATGGCAGTGCAGGTTGATGGACTTCCAATGTAAAGGGCTGCAACTTTTAAATTAGCACTAGAATAATTAAATATTTGGTGCTAAAGTATTTGTCAAGACTCTATAATATCAGACTCAAGATGACTGTTGTTAAGAAGAATCCAGCTTGATTATGATAGTGATCAATTAGGTAGCCATGTGATTTGAAAAAAACATTGTATTTTAAGGTGTCACGTGATCAAGTCAATTCCATCCCTTTCTTCTAAAAAGATGATAACATAGGGCCTCGGTCACAAGACACAGGGTTTCTAAGCTGTACATTTTATCTTAAACGCCGATGTTGAAAAATAATGATGAGAAGTGAAATTCAGCCCAATGTAGAAAATGTGGCAAAATTGAGAAAAATCTGACTAGACAAGCAAATGCCGGCAAAGAGCGTAAAATGGGTGTTGCTTCCTTTAAATGTTGCTGAAGAGGAGAACGGGTGCGGGAAATCAATGGTTAAAGTGGTAACACCTACCCAACAAATATTGGAACAAGCCAAAGCTTAAATGACCGATAACTATACAAAAAGAAACAAATGAGTAATAAGTGACGAGATTGTAGTGTGTCCAACAGTCAAAAGCTGTTTCCAAAGTTGACGTCAACAAAAAAAAAAAAAAAAAAAAAAGACCAAAAAAAAAGAAGCATAAATCATGGAATATACTTCATAGCTGCCATAAAAAAAAGCAAAAGCATAAATCATGGAATATATATCATAGCTGCCAAACACTGGTGGAAAGATGACATACAAACTAGAATATACCAATAGGCTGGATCTGTTTTCCGAGAAGCCCACAGAAGCTGGAGTAAGAATTGTAAACTATGACGACTACAGACCAGTAGGCCAATGAACAAACTCAGCACTGGAATATAAGTGCCAGGGTCTTCCGCTAACTATATTGATTGGAGTAAAAGACGCTTAAATGTTACTTACATCTAGGATAATTTAAGGAGACGGAGTGGCACTGGCAAGCTCTGATGACGTCACTTTCTTGAATTTACCACTTCAAGCATTATGGTCACTATCGGAAATATGGGTGGAACAAGAGAAGGGCATGAAAACAGGTGTTGCTAATCCATGTGAAGAACTGAAATCATCATCTGCAATTTACCCTTTCATGTCAAAACGTGAAAAAAATATCAATATCAGCGGGAGATTATTCACTCACTACTGAAGATTTACATGATGACATTGTACCCAGTCGATTAAAAATTGCAAAGGTGGCGTCAATATCTTGCCGTGGAGATTTTACGCAAAACGTATTTATCTTCATAACTTAAATTTAGATTCAATAGAATTCCAAGTGGATCAATATTCAGTGCTTTCAAGACCCATTCAATCCAACTACGCATTACAAAATTATGTCACAGATAACTAAGTGTTATCAGTCTTCGAGGAGTAAGTAAATATAACAAGAATGAGAGGAGTAGTATCACTAGATCCGTTTACCCACTTGGTTACCGCTGGTACGTTTTTTACTTGAGCAATCAACATCATGATGTAGAGATATTTCATTTGGTAAAATTTAAGAAATGTTCTTTTAGAAGTAGGATTTGCTTGGCGATAGGGAGAAAGCGTAACACTGTTAGCATACGCAACATTTCCAGCGACAATGAGAATTGACCAGATGTGACCCATTCCCACAAAAGGGGTGATAAGGTGACAAATTTTCAATATGTGGTTTTTGATAGAAATGGAAAAAAAGGAATCTGAGCTTTCCAAAAGTGTTTCATTGTCAAACTATCTTGATTTTCAATGAAGTTATGACCAAAAACTTGACGTAAAATTGAACGGTCTGAATAGACACTGAACTGAAAAAACAGCCTGGAATGTTTTCAGTCGAGGTACAGCACTTAGCATTGAACACTCCTTAGATACGGGCATTTAGAACAATAACAGAAGACTCAAATTTGGCATGGTGATTTAAAGGACATTTTTAATGAAACCTGCGAAGATACAGAATGTCAGCTTCATGTGAAACAAAAATATGACACCCTGAAATTTGTGAGTTCAGACATGTAAAAATGCCAAAAATTGGATTTTCCGCAGAAAACGGATGTAGATCCGCACTTCAATATTTGAACATAAAGCTGCCCAATATGACACTAGGAACATGAAATTTAGTACAGAAACTGTAAAGTTAAAAAACCAAGTCACACACTACTTTATGCAGTGGTACCTGTCTTGAGAAATCCCTACAATGAGAGACAGCATTTCTCTTAAAGACTGCTCTCAGAACCCGGTGCTTTCTTTTCCATGTTTTTATACATCTAATGAAAGACCACCTGTTTTGAGAGACCACATTTCCACCTGCCCTAGGGGCGGTCTCTCAAGACAGGGACCACTGCACCTGCAATTTAAGACCATCCATATTGCCAGACAAAAGTGGTCATATGGCAGGTAGGCTTTCGTTGCAGGTAGATTCACAAAAAAAAACAAAAGGCCAATGTCTTAAAAGCTGCTTAAAATTTGAGTATATTCCTGAAATTGCTACAGTGTTAATCATTTTGCCCAATGATGTCCACATGAATCTGGGAACATCACCTGACCTATGTGATATTTTATTTTGTGACACAAATAGCCGCAGCCTTTCTGATGATAAGTTACGTTCTAAAACAATCTGATCTGATACCTTACTTTGATACCATTGCCTTGTCTGAATTTTTTCTGTCACAAAATTTCAGCGAGGCAAATATAAAATTATTTGGTTTTCATGATATTCTTTGACGTGATTACCCTGGTGCTCTTAAAGGTGGTGTTGCGCTATGTGTTTCCACATCATTACATGTTACCCAAAACTAGATCTGGAGATGCCAGACTTACAGATTTTATGGTGCCAAATAAGATTACCCAATATTACCTTAATTTTCGGTGTGGTGTACCGACCACAAAATTCCTTAACTTCCTTTCAGGATAAGTTCCAAGACAGCCCAGATCTTGTGCGCAACAGAGGAATTCATAATATTGTTCTATCTGGTGACCTCAATTCAGATTCCAATGTATATCCTGGTCGCAAGCTTGTTCATTTTATCCAATCAAACCTTTTTACCCGGCATGTTCAGGAGCCTATGAGAGTTACCACCCTTACGGCAACCTGCCTCGATCAAATAATTTCAAATGTTCCAAGTTGTCTTCATGATGTTTGTGTGCTGCCTCCAACATCTAAAAGATCACTTTGTGGTGGCAGCAAAACTAAGTTAAGCAGAAGAAGGAGGCAGCATGCAAACGTCGCCTATGGGGATATAAAAGGGCCCATTTTGATTTGTTTAAGAAGCCATCTTCAAACAGCTGATTGGAACTCTTGTTTTTGTGTGGATGGTATTGACAATTGTTGTGATGCTTGGCCAACATTATTTCTAGAGACTGCTACTCGTTACAATCCAAACTAAATTATTATGATCAGACTTTGGGATCTTCCTTGGTTTAATTCCAGACTTCGTCTCCTCAGACGACAGGTTAGTAAGAAATATGACCAGGCCAAAAAGAGTAAGTTTGCACTAATGGACTGGGCATCTTTTTGCCAAATTAGGATTATTATCAGGAACAAGTAACAATCGACGATAACAAAAGATTATGTGATGATTTAAGTGGTTCGTCTAGGGAAAATAAATTGTGGTGGTGTACCGTCAAATATGTTTGAAGAGAAATAGCTGTACAATAATAACGTCATTTTTACATGAGAACAAAAATCTTTCAGATGGCAAAACTAAAGTTGAAATTTTTAATTCCTTCTTTTTCACCAGTGTACAGTTGATGCTGCTCCTGGCGCCCCATCTGAACGTGCTGACCAGCCTGACGTCATTCTCGACTCTTTGGTGGTTTCTTAATCAGAAGTTCTTGAAATACTTTTAAGTCTTGACATTTCCTCTGGTCCACATGGAATTAATGTAAATCTCCTGAAGGAAGCTGCATCTGTTGTTTCGGCCTCTTTAACTAAATTATTGAATCTGTCATGTCAGCCAAACAAATTACTTCTGCTCGGAAGAAAGCAAATGTTTCTTCTCTTCACAAGAAGGGAGCTCAAAATTTATGCAAAACTGTAGATCTGTGTCACTCCTTAGTTGTACAGGAAAAGTTTTCGTTAAAAAATAGTATTTTAACGTGTATTTTATTTTTTTTCTTGCGAAAAGCTAATTATGTCCTCTCATCAATCTGGTTTCATTCCGGGAGACTCTACTATAAAGCAAGTGTTGCTCCTTCACCACGAGTAATGATCAGCTATTCAATAATTGAAAGGGGACTGTATCATTTTCCTTGACATTGTAAAGATTTCGATTAAGTTTGGCACCCCGGTCCAATTCATAAGTTAAAACAAGGCGGTATTATTGGTAGTCTTTTTGAATGATTTTCTGGCCATACAGATTACCGATTTCAGCCTGTTTTTATCCGAGGTCATTCTTCCAAGAGGAGCAAAATCCAGGCAGGAGCGCCACAAGGCTCACTATTGGGCCCACTCATGTTTCTAATTTTTATCTTCACTATTTTCAACTTAGCTTGTTCAAACAAAAAAAATATTTGGTGAAGAAACTTCCTTATACCTCACTGTTGAAAATACTGTCACCACTGCTGATACCATATATTCTGACCTTTCATACATTCAATATTGGTCTCATGATTGGTGAGTAACCTTCGAACTCTTGAAGACTGAATCTATGATAAAATCTCAAAAAATTAGTCAATAAAGCTTCTGGGCCTTTCTTTAGACGAAGTACCCCAACATAAATATATTTGCATTACCCCACGTTCCGATCTGTGCTGGTCAGATCATATCACCGATATTACGATCAAGTCATCCAAACTGACAAATATTATGAACGGTTTAAAATTTACATTACAGAGACGTACTTTGGAAAGTATATATATTTCCATTATCAGACCTATACTTGAATATAGAAGTCCAGAGGGAAGTGGCTGTACAGTATATGATGAGACTAAGCTTGAAAACATACAGTTTAGTGGAGCTCGTATTATCATAGGCGCTATGCCTGGGACAGGCGATGCCAAATTATATTAAACAATCGGGTGGCTGGCTCTTGCCGAACCCAGGTATATATCTAAACTTACCTTTATGTGTAAATTTATGAACAAGCTTGCACCAAAAACAGTATGCTCTCTCCCTACTAACCCTTTAAAAAATCCATCCCAAAGTTATAATACTCGTCAACAGTTTGATATTCCTCATTGTAGAGCTTGCACAGAACGTTTTGACAAATCATTAATTCCCTCAAGTGTCCATCTTTGGAACCAGCATTCTATACATACTTGATCCTCAGTCTGTCTCCAGATCTTCAAATCAAAAGTAAGTAAAACAGTGTCACCTCGTGTCAAATTTTACGAATTCTTAAACATTGGCCACAGATTTATAACTGTTCAACATATATGCTTGCGTTTGGATGCAAGCCCTTGAAACTCTCTTTTTTCAAACTGGTGTTAAGGGTACATCAGCATGCTCATGTGGGTCTACAAATGAGGACAGATGGCATTTGGTCTTCTTATGTCCAAAATACTTAATACTACATTCCTAGTTGTACACAAAAAATACTCCTCATGTACTACTCATACTCTGCTTTTTGGTCCCTTTTAGTGTTCTGTTAGTGAAAACTTAAACAATTTTGCTGGCAGTTCATCAGTTTTTCGAGTGCTCTTTTCCAAACTGTTGGCGTGACGTAGATGCAAGTATAAAAAATTTGTCTGCTTTTGGGCAAGAGAGAGGCAATATTCTTTTTTTGTCAGTGAACCTGCTGGTGCCGTTGGATATTTGCTCCACTGTGTAACCTGTCTCAGGCCCGGTTATAATAGTCAATGATTTAAATTCTTGTGTCCGAGGTAAATCTCTGGGTTAATGAGCAATGGCGTTATGGACATCGTATTTTGTTAATTAGTTTGCAACTAGCCCCTATGGCTGTCTTGTCACTATGTTGTGCTCTGCGATTTAAGTCTTGTGTTGTCCTGTGCCATTGTCTTTTCTCACGAGAGGGATTTAAATAGGGTTCAACCCTCTTTCTTAATTACTGTTTAGCCACTGTGCACGATGGTTTCTAATTGTAGCCAGCAAAAATATGTTGGATCCAACTCACACATACATATGCACTCACACACATATACACATATTTTATGTAGAATTGGTATGGCGAATAATGGTAGAGTCTTTGGTATTACTGTTGTTAAACAGGGATACGCACTCGGAGTTAATTCACCCGACAGATAGCAGGGAAACACTATAACTTTTTTCACCCACTTTAGGAACGGAAAATATGCAAATATTCAAACAAGCTTGCACAGCGGTATTTCACGATAAAGATCTATTAATAAAATCAGCAAATTTTGTGCAATATTTGTCAACTATACATCGAACTTACCCATATAGCCTAAATGACACTTGACGCTTACTTTTTATTTGTAGAGACATGGAGTGAAACCTTGTGTTTCGGAAAGTTAGACATGCATACAAAGCAGGTAAGTAGGCCTCTGAATATTCTATATACATACATGTATATACATGTTTCAAATATGAATTCTCGTGTTAACACATAGTTAATACAACCAAGATCAGATGCACCAACGTTTGTAAATGCTTTGTTGTGTGCTTATCTGTAAATTAAAATCTTTCACAGGATTCATGAAATTTATCATGACAGACACATAATTTGGTCATGTTGTTGGACAGCTGGTGCTCCAGTTCAAATAAACTCCTTACATGAGCTCTCTCGATTGTGAGCGGTGTTTCGAAACAGGGGTTTGCAGACGAAAAAGTACGAAGGAAGGATCTTCTTGATGGAGTATTTAGGACTTCCTTAGAGAAGGACTTTCAGTGTAGGACCCTTGCTTCAACAGCAATACCCCAAAACAATTTCAAAATCCACTTCTGGGGAAAAAATCCCCATTAATATCTTAAAATCAGGGAGATGCCTCTTCTTGAACCTGAATGTATTGACCAATTTTGCCTTTCTGAAGGTTGTCGAATGTTTTAATTATAACACAACCATCTTGATAACAGTGTTCTTTTAAATTGCCATACCTCAATGGTTTCAAGTGTTTACTATACGTTATGTGATGAAGTAAGCAGTAAGTTAAACATTCTGTTTATCATACTTGACTGTTGTTCCGCAAGTCTAATGGGAGGCTCAAAATTTAAAAATAATCTATAGACCTCGTTATTACATCGATGGACTCACCTTGAACTATGAGATTTGAGATGCTTTTTTCAGATACTGTGTGGTTAGTCAGCCTCCCATGACATGGGGGCTTGATGCTGTTGGTCCCCTGGTAGCCAAGGGGAAAATAAGCCAAATGCTTCTTGGCCGGCCAAACTAGCTAAACAGATGGAACCTGAAATATCATAAGATATATCCATAAATAGGTAGAAAATGCTAAAGAGATAACAATTAAAGAACATGGGTCATTTAGGTTACCACTATATTGAAACGGAGAGGGTACTAAAAGGCATTGTTGCTGATACAAACTAGAGTACAGCACGGTCAATGACTGGGTCAACATCAGTTTCCATATTCTGATAACAGCAACTAACCTCTCACCCTCCCCCCCCCCCCCGATTTCTTAAAACGTTCTTTCTTAATGGCACTTTAAAAAGTCTAATCAGGCAAAATTAACCATTTGCTATTTGTGTGAATGTTTGTCAGTAGCTTATTCTACGAAGATGATCATGCAGTGCAACAAATTCAGGAAATGTTTGGTACATTTGTGTGCAGATCTATGTATGTAAAATGATAAACTATATTCACATGTTGTGTGATTGGTTTAAGTGCAACATGTAAAATGGATTACCCAGCAAACAAACCTCATCCAGGAGAGTTTCAAGACATAGATAGCACTTCGAGGTCCTTCCAGGCAACATCCTTGAATGACCAATTGTATTCAATATTTAGTAATGGGCAACTGGGTATATTGCATAAGAGTAACTTCGCAAGTACATTCAATACTAGCATATTTCACAGATATCTATAGTTGTCCATGAGCCTCAAAAGCTGCAGGCATAAATGTATTTTTGAGATGGTATGGTGAAGGGATATCAATAAATCTAGTGCTCAAAACACAAGAATATTAAACGAAATTTGAAGCATTGTCAGATCTAATTGGTTGGCCACCAGCTGGATTAGTGTTACACAAGACTGAATGGTAAGTATGGTGCCGTGAATACAACATTAGAATTTAATTAAAATGTCTGATTTAGTACTGCAACCATGGAGAATATTCAGTGTGTGCTGGATGACACTGACACTCCAATCACAATTCTATATACACACTGCTTAGCTGGTGTCAATTCTGGCTGCACTGTATGAACATTGCCTAGGCTATACCTGTGTTCATTTGCATGGACACCTAATGCACACTGCGCGAGCACGTATTTTTTCTTCTTCATTGAAACCACACTGTTCAGATTCCCAGAGTGTATTCCAGACTCTGTTGGAAATTCGGACAGCCATATAGGATAAATCTAGCCTACACATGCTTTAGTTTTCAAAGTTTACATTGTGATATTGTGCACGCACACCGCAGTCCTGGTCTGTCACTGTAATATTAATGGGTAGATTAAAAATAATTAAGTACTCTTACCATGTTTTCAATTCTTGTTTTGTTTTTAAAAGAACTTGACTTGGAAGCTTTATGGGTTTGGTCTAGGTTGCTGCACTGACCTCATTGATGTAAGATTTGCAGGATTTGTGGACTGTCTTAACTTGTGCATGAACTGCGAAGCATTTCCCGAGGTTAGGCACGTCTTTTCTATTTTCTTTGCTTTTAATTGAGCTCTGTTACGCCTTTACATCAAACAGTCATACTGAATGGATTTGGAGGCTTATGTGGAAGATGACGATTAGTGTGTGGAAACTTATGTGGCAAGAATTTATTCACACGGTCATGAAGGTTTGATTTGAAATACATTTTGTTTTCATTACGCTAAGAGGGTAATGTGTTCTGGGACGCTTTGGGATGGGAAATGGACTTGCGGCTTCTCCCAAGCTATCCCAGTCTGTAGATTTGTAAAGATGGATTTTATGTGGAGTTGTGGGTTATTGTTTAGAAATAAGGTGATTTCCAAAGATGGCAGGATTATGGCAACCGATTTCGGAGATAGTGTAGGTATTTGAAATGAGTGTGGGGTTTTATGCCAGAATGTAATGTAGGAAGTCACTAGATTTTGGTCGCATAATCTCATTGGTAATTCTGACAAGGCCGAACCCAATAAGAAAGAAAATTTATTGTCAGAGCTGGCACCCATTATGTAACCTAAAAACTCCAGCTTGGCAAATTATATTCAGTATGTGTCGATTTAAGAACCCTCACGGCGTTAACAGCGTTACCTCAATCATAACATTAAATTATCAATCAACTCATGAGATTTCAGTTCAGTGAAACGCTAGCGTGATTGTCTATGCAGTTGTATCAATAGAGCCTTCATAAAAGATAAGCAGCTACACAAGATATTTTAGCGGGTGTTTTTGCGATTTAAAAAGTATCAATTGAATCCAAACAAACTTTAATACAACAGCACAAGAAAACAGGTGTCTTTTCCTTGCAAGTTTAGGTATATATGAAACAAACTTTAATACAACAGCAAAAGAAAACAAGTGCCTTATCCTTGCAAGTTTAAGTATATATATATATTTGTCTAGAAAAAAATACTGAATGAAACGCGAAATGTTCACTCTTGATTTATCAGCAAGAGAAGAAAAAGAAGTAGGCAGGGCCAAAGTGTTTGACAACGGGGCAGCAATATACAAAGGCGATTACAACTACAATCAAAGACAGAATGAACGATTACAGGATAGTTTGTCATGTGTCATTACTTCTGTGAATTACAAGTTGGTCATTGCACAAAGTAGCATTCACAAGAAGCATTCAAACAAAAGCATAAAAAAACAAACAAACCCAAGATGAAAAGGAAGATACAATTTGTTTTATGAATGTGTTCTTGGACATAATTATGTAGGCCGTATGTAATTCATTAGATATATGGTGCACGACGACTGGACGATCAGTGCCTTTCATAACTTTTAAGTTTATGTCAGTCAAAAGACTGCACAATGAAGCGTGCACACTGCACTGCTCCCTATTGACAAGGCATCTGTTTCTTGTGCCCTGTTTCACTGCGACCTACAAAGTTACAACTCATTCTACACTTTTCATTTTTATATGATAACAAGTGCCTCCAGCTGTGCCAAGGTAACAAATAAAACTGACCTCAAAAGAGGTAATGTTTGAAAGGCGAAAGAACATCCATTTTAAACATGTTTCAACAAATGTCCAAGCAACCGAAGGCCTGTAGGGTTCAGGTAACCTGACAGACTCTACTAAAAAGGCTCAAGCCTAAAATTAATGGAACCAAAAAGAAAAAGGAAAAAAAAGTATGTGTACTTTCAAGCCATCCTTTCCTAATAAGTATTGATTGACCCAGGCCAGTGCTAGACACTCAGAGACCCGAGTGGTTCACAAAATTACATAATTGTTTTCAGTGGCCCACATGAGACGTGTGGCCCACAGGGCCAAAGCAAACGCCTGAAGGCATGCTTTTGGGGTCTGGGGGCATTTCCTCCTTCCCCGAAAAAAAAAATCAAATTTGAGCATGCAAAATGGTGCATTCTGGGGAGTTTCGAAAGGAAAATCTTGCCTTGACATGGTTGACGAAATCAACAACATTTTAGTCATCATTGTACTTATTTGGCTATTTTCCCTCAGATTGTGCAAAAAATCTGATGGAAATAAGCAAATAATTTTAAAACATAAATTCAAAACAGACCATCGCCATGTTATCAATTCAGATCAGACAATTTTTGTATTTGTACATGGAATATTTTACGGATTTTTTTTTCACAAATATTATAGTTATTAATTCGGGGAAATTAAACATGTAAAGGCAGCTAGTAAGTTGTGTATTTTCTCTGCAAAAGGAAGAGGAAAAAAATAATCACAAGGCCTAAATGTACTTCACTTATGTTGATTGATTGATAATATTTTAGTCACACATATGCCAGCATTGTGCAATATAATTGCTGAAAGCACACCAGAATATGATGCATGAAATGGGAACACGAAATGCCTAGGGAATATTGCCTTGATTTGTTTCCATGGTGGACCACAACATGAAAATAGAAGGCATGAAATCAGAAAAATATTAAGTTTCTTTGCACATGTTTGTAGCTAAAATGCTTTAATCATTTCTGAATTAAAAGATAATCCTAAATTTTCAATTAATAAATCAATAAAAAATGACTGATTGACTGACCGACTGACTTACTAACTAACTAACTAACTAAACTAACTAACTAACTTTCTAACTAACTAACTAACTAACTAACTAACTAACTAACTAACTAACTAACTAACTAACTAACTAACTAACTAACTAACTAACTAACCAGTTACTAAATAAATAAATATAAGCACCACAGGCAGAATTTTTATGGAACTAAGATACTAAAATTATAAATATATAAAGCAGTCCCTCTCCAGTAGTCCAATCTCATTGCAGTCAAGCATGTGATTGTAATATTTGTAGTCTTTGTATGTACTTATGGAGGGCACCTTCATCTCTTGTAATTTTTGTCTAACTCTTGGCCCCTAGGGGCCTAATTAGTTAATAATGATTCCAGTTCTGATTCTGCATTTAAATTCATTTCACCTTATTTTTGAAAATGTTCCTACAGTCCCTATCTTTTGACATAACCGGGCAAGTGGAGTTCGGCATCTCACTCCCGAGGTTAACGTTACAGGCGCCAAACACAGGTTCCCAGAGTCTCTAGGCCAGATGATATAATTCTAAAGGTTTTATCTCTGGGTTTTCCTGGGCGGCTACATTGACCAATGAAGGGTAACATGTATAGACGTCTGTTTTTTTATGCATTTGATTAAGACAACATGGTTTCCAAGTGTAGTAAGACGGTACTTGGTTTGCTTTGCAGGCAATAAAACATTTAGTTTCACGCAAAATGTCAGTCATTGTTTTTCATACTAGTAATGGATGCAGTGTGGATTTCTGTAATAACAGTATTTTCATGTGTAGATTTCCATTAGAGAAAACACAATTAATATTCAGATAGTGCGTACATTTGGCATGCTTGACTAATGTACACACAGTGCAATTTTGTTACAAATGGTAACGGCACAAGGCATGTGAAATGGAGCTGATCTTTCGTACTGTTGGTATCACTGTTTGACATTTTATCATATATGAACACTCACTTAATGTACAGTGTTATAAGTATTTACGTTAAATATCATAACAGGTCCCTCGTATACAAGGAAATAGACTTCCACTGGGACTTACACCTCCGTTAAACTATCCCCTGGCAGGTTTAGAGATCTAGGGTAGTTTAAGACCATTTACACCATGGATTAAGCTAAACTTCCCTCTTGCATACGGATTCTTAAACCTGGTGTAACTTTACACCAGGGGTAACTTTGCAACACCTTTATGCATACGGATTAGACTTTACACCATGGTTGTTCCCTGGAATAAGCTAAACCACAGCTAAACCACCTTTGTGCATACGGGCCCTGGATTATTTATCTCTTTCAATGCCCATTAGTACTGAAATTTGGAGACTGCTAATGTACTTGTGATGACAATAAAGTCTGGCAAAATAGCAACAATAATACAAAACCTAGATCAAAAGTATACCTTAGAAACACAAATTACTACCTATCAAATACTATGTCTAGATTTGCTCAGTGTTAACAAACATATTTGTAGTTATTAAATCAGGCTATGTAACTGGCCATAAATAATGGTTTCACGTTATCTGGTGAAATTAGGTTGTTTTTTCATCCACACGTAAATATACATCAGCAAATTGAATGCACCACGTTTTGCAGCAGATAATACGTACTTTCAAAATATCTTAAAGTTTGTTTCATATATTCCAGTTTCAATTCTGATATTTTAAATGAATCTTTAGAATTGCCCGTGTTCCTTGGTAACAAAACATATATATTTTTGGCGCTCCTTTGATGCTTGTGGACTTGCATATGTACAGTGTCCGTTCTGGGACAGCTCCTAACACAGTAGGTGGACTTGCATATGTACAGTCTCCTTTCTGGGACAACTCCTAACACAGTACGTGGACTTGCATATGTACAGTCTCCTTTCTGGGACAACTCCTGACACAGTACGTGGACTTGCATATGTACAGTGTCCTTTCTGGGACAGCTACTAAAACAGTACGTCATTTTTACTGGTATAAATACAACGAACTGAGCCTTGTCGATTATAGCATTCATGCATACCTGCCTCCATTGAACAGTTTTTTTTGGGCGGGGGGGGGGGGGGAGATGCAGATGGTATGCGCATCTTCCCATTTTCAACCAGGTGATTGGTGCCGATGGTTGCTGGATCGAGACCCGGCAGTTCTGTGGTCACATAACATATATACATTTCAAATTATCTGATGTTTACTTCGAGATTCTAAAAAATTAGTTGAAGATATATGCACATCCATCATTCAATTTATTTAGATATACGTTTTTTATTTCGTTATAAGAAATGCCTATCTTGAAACGGTTATTTTATAGTTGAACAGTTCGTCCTATGGACGCACTCTCTAACAGTAGTAGCATATATGGGCACTGAAATGTGGTAGGTCTATCGTAAGCATAATTTTCGGTGTATTGAACCTTCCGAGCCCTAAAGCTTCAGAATTATGGGCCTTTTGAACACTGAATTGGCGGGCAGCAAGACTTTGGAAAAAATTGCCAGTTTCGAAACAGTGGATCTTCGGAACACTGGCCCTTCGGAACGATGGTCCCTTGGAGCACTTGATCTTCGTTTTGACGTTTCTAAACATGGTGAAAAGAATTGTACTGTTATTGTGATACCTGTCGACTGAATAAACTCAGATTGCGAAAACCTGTGTAACAATGATAATACCATAGACTCTACCATTCTATGCCATGCCAATTCTACATAAAATGTGTTTATAAATGTGTGTTTTGTGTGTATACGTGTGCCTGTGTCTGGCTGTCTGCATGTAGGTATTCTATGATTATAATTTGTAGGTGATAAATATTCCTGAATTTTCGCAGGCAGATCGATTTCGGAAATACTTCATTCGTGCAAATTTTAGAATATTGAATGTCGAACGCAAGCCGGCATAAAAAGCGGGAAAATCAAGTTCGTCGAAAACACGTTTTGAGTTTGTTGGAGAGATTTTACGCTTAGCAAAAAATCAAAACATCGACTAAAAAAAAAAAAAAAAAAAAAAAAAAAAAAAAAAAAAAAAATAAATAAATAAATAAATAAATAAATAAATAAATAAACTAATAAGTGAATAAATAAATAAACAAATAAGCAAACAAACAGGTGGTGCGTTATGCAAAGCTTTCGTTATAGTACAGTGCCTTGTAAAAACATCATACGTATTTAGAATTGAAAAGGATACGAGGTGCATCCGAGAGATTTGGCATAAGAGGGACTTTAAGGTTTCTTGGTATATGGAACTCAACTAAGACAAAATAACCAGCAACCTGTCACACGTGTACGAATACAGGTATATGAGTAGATCACTGAACGTGTGTTGCATTCGTTTCGTTCTCATAAACAGCAAGTTAAGGCGTCTCTTTCTGTAAGTGACGACATATTTTATTTTGAGCAGAAGAGAAGCATTGTTGTTGTTTACCATGATATAAGGTTAGGGAACTGAGTTAAAATCTTCGGGCTCCTATCGACAAAGTTAGAGGATGTATCTCTACAATTTGAAGGAAATTTATAGTAACACTGCCAGGGCAGGGTTGTTGCTGTTCTTAAATTATCAAGGGAAGGAAGCAAGAAGGAAAGAAAGAAAGGAAAAAAGAAATGAAGGGAGGAACGAAATACAGAAAGAAAGAGAGAGAAAAAAATTAGAAAACCAACCTTTGAACCTTTACATGTGCAAGAGAACACGGTAACATGTGACAAGGAATTCGGTGGGGAGACGTTTTGTCCAATTAGGAATGTTGACCATATCGATACGGAAACTGCTGTCGCCCCCTTTATCAAAATGACCTTTCAAGTAGGGTAGTTTTATAGGCCTTGACATAAGAATTTAAGTCAGGCCTAAGTGACCAGGTTGACGCTTCGACAATGATTTTTTTACTCAAGTTTCTTATTGAGCATATATTCAGGCCAAAAAAAATGAAGAAGAAAGCACCAGCATATAAGATGCAGTTTACAAACACTGTATTAAAATAAAGCTGGAAGAAATATTTTAGAAAATGAAAATTAAAAAAAAAATAATAATAAAAAATAAATAAAAAGGACAGCAAAAGTCGAAACTGGAATCAAACTTACTTCATTAACCGTGCATCTTAGTCATGCGTAACAATTTGGCCTGTGGATCATTTTTGGCAGAAAAGTATTGCGATACGTAAAAAAAAAAAAATAAAAACAAAAACAAAAACACCCCCCCCCCAACAAATGAACTATAGGATGAATTAGACAAAACGCGAAATATAATATACATTTCTTTAAGATAGTGTCGACCAACCATTGATTTCTCTCTTACGTGTTAGTGAGAAATTTTAGCGTTAGAAAAACCAACATTAACAATAATGCATGGCGTATGCGTAATATCAGTGCTGATACGCGTCCCGTGTTTTGCTGACCGATTTCTTAAGGTGACCTACCTGACTTGCCAATGGGCACTATTTTCATGGCTTTCCTGTTTAACTGAAGGTTGCTTGCTTGTAACTTTTCCCATAAAAAAGCAGGGTTAAGCAACAACTTTTGGTACACTACCACAAGGGTAAAATGCGTCAAGACCTTTTTGCACAAAACAAAAATCATTGGTTTTACAGCTTTACTTTAATTATTATCTTTAGGATAGTAGTTGTGCCTATCTTATGTATACATGTATTAAACATTTTTCTTTTTTATTTATTTATTTTTTTTGGGGGGGGGGGGGTCTCTGATTCAATTTGCATTGTGAATTTATCTTATACTTAATTTTTTTATACCTGTATTTTGTTCTTGCTTAAGATACGTTTTGGGTAACTGTCTTATCAGATATATAGATGTATACAGGTTTGCTTGTTATAGGGAGTCTTAATAAAGTATTATTATTATCGTCACCATTATGATAATCAATATTTTTATCATTGTATTGTATTAGAGTGCATTGTATTATGTTGTGTTCGATGTTCAAAATTTTAAAATAACCTATCTCAGGAATATGTGACCTGAGACACACACACACACACACACACACACACACACACACACATATATATATATATATATATATATATATATATATATATATATATATATATTAGGGTGCATTGTATTGTGTTGTGTTCGATGTTCAAAATTTCAAAATAAACTATCTCAGAAATATGTGACCTGAGACACACACACAAACACATACACACACACACACACACACACACACACTATTAGTTATTCACTGTTTTAGTGTGAAATACAGGAAGTATCTCCCCCAAAGACAGCTGTATTACCCGAGGCGAAGCCGAGGGTAATGCAGCTGTCTTAGGGGAGATACTTCCTGTATTTCACACTAAAACAGTGAATGACGATTTTATCCCATTTTTGATAATGTAATTTCATGCCCAAACAATTTTCGCTGTTCGACCCGCTGCTGCTGCAGTTCACTTCACAGTCTGCCATCATGTTGTCGTCTGCAGCGCGTCAAGGCTTGAATCGCCTGACAGAGACTTCTGGTGGCAGATCGATCCACTAACCAGATAGGGAGATACAGCGAGAATACCGCTGTATTCCCCTGCCAGTTACGAGAATACCGCTGTATTCCATGGTCAGTTTCAGGAATCGCGCTGTATTTCACCTTTGCAGTAATTAATGCACAAATAAGGGTAATACAAAGACTGTACCATAGCTATTAACCAATCAAAAGCCAAGGATTATATCATAAATTGGATAAACACACACACACACACACACACACACACACACACACACACACATATATATATATATATATATGCGACTTTTCGGAAAATTATAAATTGCACTCAGGCTAAACAGAATAAACAGGTTTTATTTTGTTATGTTTTGTTTTTATGTTTGTTTTGTTTGTCTTGTTTTGTTTTCGGATTTTTTGTCTTTGTTTGGTTTTGTTTTGTTTTTTCTTTGTTTGCTTTTGCATTTTGTTTCTTATCGAAAGCATGATTAGGCCATTTGAAAATTATAATTCTTGATGTAGATTGGCCTTATCTCCAGTGAACTTGCTGAATATGTCTCCCTTATGTTATATAAAGGGTGCAGTGTACTTTAAATTATTTGTATTACCGTATGTGGCTAGAACGCAGCTGCAGAACATCATGTTGTCAATGTGAGTGACCACGCAGTTATATTTGGAGGATAGTAATAGGTTTCATATTTGAAAAAGCTTGACCTTAGGCTTAATCTGATCAAGGCTTTGGCTGTAACTGGGGTTTCGAGTAGAAGTAAAGACCCTATTATAACTCAATGGTGTATCTTATATTATTGTGTAATGTAGCATGCAAACCTTTTTCGGGGTCTGTTGGTGGTTAACTGTCATCCAAAGGTAACTTAATTATGTTCACTTCTTGAACAAAAACAAAAATTTAGGAATGCGGGCTAAACGGCTGACTGTCATTATACAAATATAAGCACGCCGATTCAAAATAAAAGAATCCATTTATTCGTGCTTTTACCCGAAGTTAACCATGTAAACTGAATGACTGTGAATGGAATTGTGAATGGAATATGACTGGTGGTTTTTATCTCTCTTTCTCTCTCTCTCTCTCTCTCTCTCTCTCTCTCTCTCTCTCTCTCTCTCTCTCTCTCTCTCTCTCTCTCTCTCTCTATATATATATATATATATATTAGAGCCTGACCGAACCCAAACACCCGAACCCGAGCCTACCGGGTTTCAGGATTGAAGCCGAGCTCGGGTCAGCTTTTACAGTCACCAAACGGTCGGGCTCGGTTATCATTGTCAATGTTGGTAATAAAGTTAAATAAGAAAGTCAATGAGGTTACTTTTCGTATTCGTTTTTCCTTTTGCACATCGCTTGTGTCTACATTTACCAAAAGCATATTCCTGCTTGATTATTGTTAAAAAAACATACAGGAAACTAAATGCTAATTATGATGCAATTTATATCCCGATCTCGATCGTAGTGTATTGTTGCCCCACCAATTTTATGCCCATGTTCATGCTTGAATGCTTGTCAAACACCGGAGTCGCCTATCCATAATTTCGCTCATACCTTAGCGTTAGCACTTATGACATACATTTTCGTCTATTTATATTTCCCCAGTGGCATACATTTATAAGTCAGGTTGCCTTTCTATGAAATTTCAACATCAATTTCAACATCACGACAGGGGCTCATATGGGTGTTGCCTTCTCCTCAATCGTGTATTCTTTCAAACAATAAAATAAGTTTAAACCTACATCAAGAAACTTAACTTGTAAGCATAATTTTGCGTATATAATTTTGGGGGACCCACAAGTCTAACTTGGGTTTTTTTAATTCCTCATCATAGTTTAATTAAGTTTATTTATCTGTTATTGTTTACTAATTATACAAAATTTAGCGTGTCATGCCAGATCTATAAATTCGTTTTATTATTTATTTATTGGTTTGTTTGTTTGTTCGTTCTTTCGTCCGTTCATTTATTTGTTTTGTTTGTTTGTATTGAATGACGGTTCCCCAATTTTTGTTTTGTTACAATTAAAAGTACTGTTATCGACTGGTAATCACATTTTTTCGCAAAAAACAGGCATCCCGTAATGCAGCTCTATGATCTGATCTTCACTTTGCATATAATATACTCCGTGATATGTGATGCTTGGGAGCAGAATTATCAGAAGTTTTGCTTATTTCTCAATCCCTTTTCTTGCACTTTCAAACAAAAGTATGTTTAAGATAATGTTAAGTGTCCAATGAAACACATCCCCAATATAAAGATACCGTTTCCTATTATCATTATTATTGCACCGAGGCAAGCAAGATACTTAC
>CAXHWN010000555.1:1602244-1612244 GCA_964020975.1 Hermodice carunculata
TAAACGACAATAGCAGATTATATATCGCCCGCAATGCATGGTCCTGCCCTTATTGAACTCACTGCTTTCGTCTTTCAACCAATCTAAGGGCTTTTCACACTTGCGCTCTTTGGGAAAATTTCGAAGCAGCCCTACTTACACCTCGCAAGGCCGCTTTCGCGCCCTGGATCGATCATGCCTTGCACTTGGAGAAGTGAACAGCACTCGCCGTGACGTATGTCGGCGCATGTCATGTTGGATGAGTCGAGTTTCATTTGGTGCCAGCATGGCCCTTTGCCACATGTTTCAATTCGAGCAAAATGCCAACCAAGGAAAGTCTATAGATATTCCAACATGTCTTCAAAAATAAGGCAGTAAAATATTATCATTTTTCGTTTTCATTGAAATGAAAGCAACGGATTAATCTTTTTTGTAATGTGATTGGGGGAAATTGAAACTTTTAGATAGTGAACTGCCGCAAAAAAAGTCAAAGTGTTCCATACGTTTTCTCGAAGCTGGCAACACTATGTGTCTGTGAGTCATGTTCTTCTCTGCTTCTTGTCCCTATATTCTAAGAGCGAGCTTTGCTCATAAATTATGTTATTTTACATAAATAGGCAACATATTTGGATTTGTCATTTTTCACTTGATTTGTTTGCTACGTTGGGTCATATACTGGTTGCAGCCTCGGGGATCCTGTGTGGAAGCAGGCGTGCGGATATTGGATAAACATGTGGCATGTGACATCACAAGCACGCGAAGTTAGATCTATTTTTATCCCCTCAAGATATGTGTCCTTGGTTGGTGGCAACAGGGCTGCATCGTTCGTACAATTATATTCTGAACTCTTTTATTTGCGAAAAAGTTTTCCAATTTCTATGACAATATCCTTTAGATTAATCACAGTTTCTAAACAAAATTCGGGGAAAACATACACGGTGTTTACATAATTTTCACTATTTAATTTCGGTGTCCCAAAATGGTCATTGTTTATACAATGCGGCACGAAAATAAATCCAAAAGCAATATAAATGTTCGTATCTAAAAACAAAAATAGTCGTTCCGACCCAGGATTAACTTATTTCTCCAGAATAAAAAGCAAACTGATGATGTCATACTTATGAATAGAAAAAAATGTGAGGACTTTTTTGGAACCTGCTCCTTGCCCCAAAGTGTAAATGGGTGCAAAAGTGGTCGTGCATATGTCCTAAAAAGGTCGCTTGCGTAGCTATATACATGTATACACACACACAAATACATATATACATATATATATATATATATATACATATACATATATATACATATACATATATACATATATATATATATACATATATATATATATATATATATATATATATATATATATATATATATATATATATATATATATATATATATATATATATATATATATATATATATATATATATATATTCAATTTTGTATGGCCGAATATGTATTTAATTGGGAAACAAATCTTGAAAGAAATAAGTCTGACCGGAATGTCCCCTAAAAACGGAATGGTAAATTGCTTCAAATTGCAGAGAGATACTTGTGGGTGCCCCAACACTCTTATTTGTTCAACAAATGACGCAAAGGTTTTTCTGTGTCGAAGTTCTTCATGGTTTTGCACTAATCGACTTTTTCTTGAAAACTTTCACTCACATTGCTCTGAATTTTTGTCGAAAAGTTGCTTGTGACAGGTTCAATTTGGGTTGCAGGTGGTTTTACTCGCTGATTTTCGAAGAAGGTTAACGTTTGTGTTCAGGTGATTGCCCCATAATACATCTATTCCCATTGAGTACTGTGAAATCAATGGAGACTGCTATGGTATTTCACATTTTCGGCTTTTCAAAAACAGTCCGCTGCAATCCCTAAAAACTGGGCGGGTGGGGGGGGGGATGTGTCTAGAATAGGTCCATACAAAGTGTATTCAAAGGGTAATGCTATCATGACTATTAGCTTGGCTACCCCTCAGCTGAGCTTGTAGGATAGTCAGTCATTCGTTGTCTGCTCACGTTTCACACTTTAACTTGTTCTTGTCCGGGTCTCTACCACGCTTAATAAAATTCTTACTGTTCATCATTTTTTGTACTTTTAATGCGCTTTCTTCATTTTTGGTGAAACCTTAGCAAAGGTTTCTCCGAAAACGTTCTGGCTACTTATTCATAATTGAATACGGACACTTTTGATGACTCCTAGACCTCTTGTTTTTCAAAACGTGGCGCAACAATTTATTTTTATTTATTTGAAGAACTTTTGTGCCAGTTTTTACAGGTGAGCAAAGCTGTTCTCCGGGTGAAGATGCCTTGGATCTCTGGTTGGATCTCTGGTTGGATCTCTGGTTGGATCTCTGGTTGGATCTCTGGTTTTTAATGATTTTTTTTTTTTAATTTGGGTACCTGTCATTTTAATGCATGCAGTACTACTGATTGCCATTCAAATCAAAGGGGATTTTGATGGAAGTTCACATTTTTGGGTTCTTTACCAAAATACTCTGACATTTTAGCTTCAAACTTGGTGGAGATGCACGTTAGGTGCATCTCTTCAAGGTTTGTTCAAATGATTCCACTCCGGTGATTTGTGGGTTTTATGAATTTTTTTTGGGTTCATTGTTGATTGGGGGGAGCAAAAGCTTTAAAAATATCAAACCGCCGAATCTATTGGTTTAAAATTCGGCAGGTAAATTTCTAGGGACCCCTAAAGTGTTTCAAGAGGTGACGTTGCAATTTTTTGTCTACGTATTTACAAATTGCTCCTTTCTCTAATTCCCTACTTCGTTTCCAAAATTATCATTCAGATTGTTCTGAAACTTGGCCCAAATCTAGTTTGTGAGGGGTTAAACAAAACTATAACTTCATCATGTGGCGATGTAGTGTTTTAAACAAACAGTTTTATCTCTCTGTACTTTCCTTTCTCCCAAATGGCATCTTGAATTTTCCTGAAGCTTTGAAGGGTCCATCTTTACTTGATGTCCACTTAATCGTTCACTACACTGTGCTGCTTTTATTTTCTAATTTTACGTACAGTGAAAACGATGTTGGTATGCACATATGTTAGCACTTTTACAATAGTGATAGCAGCAAACATTATATAATGGTTGATATCTTGGTAATAGTGGACCATTTGCCCATGGTTATTATGAACCTCGAGTAACCTGGAAGGTAAAAACTCACATGTAGCCTGATATCCCATAAATAATAGATTCTACGCCTGCATGATATCTCACCAATAATAGATTCTATGCTCGTAATTACAAAACCGCTAACAGGTGAGTGTGTTGGGGTGGTTTGCCAGGTTTTACCTTGACTGACATATTAATCTAACTTATAAGCATATATTTTGGCAATGGTGGTTTCTGGGACTTTTCGTTTACAACTGATGACTATGACTATGAGTCAAAGGTCAGCTAATTTTTCCATCATCACTGAAGACTCCATAGGAGTCCTGCCAATCATGATTCAACAGCTGAGCAAAAACAAAAATGTGCAGTCTAAGAACAATTATACAACAGCAGGTAGAAATCAACAGCAAGCCATGTGCATTATATTCAGGAAAATTCTCCTCTTCAGAGACCTCTTACATCTGTCCAAATAACTACCCACACTTTGTCTTAATCGTGTGTCCCAGCTGACGTAGCAGGTAGCCATCGCTCCGTTCCTGGGTAATGCTCGCAATGCTCGCAATACTTCCGTCAGTATTGGGGCCAATCTGACGGCCCTCAGTCAGTTGAGCTCCACAGGCTAGTACTTTGGAATGTGAGCTGGTACAACATTGTGAGGGAACGTTACCTTCCAGTTTTCCTCTGCACTAAATTAATTCCATATGGAAATAATAAAAATGGCTTATCTTCGAGATTTTGGGCTGAAGTGACGGTCTTAAAAAATTGTGAAGGTCGACCGCTTTTCTTTGTTGTTTAGATTTTATATTCATATGCGCGGCATGACTGTAGTACAGTCATATGCAATATTGTGAAATAAGATGGTACAAGAAATATAAATATTGTGTTTTTTTTCTTCCGAATAGACCACAGGGAATAAATACAAAATAACCCTCATCGTTAATCTGTCTTAACCAAACCTCCCTCATTGCCTCCAAGCCTGATCACCAGTGCGCTTGGCGCCTGGGTGATCAGGCAAGCAGGCAGGCAAACAACTCGTGGGATTTGGTTTGACATACTAATGACTGGAGTAATTTTGTCTATGTATCTATCTGTTGAAGTTTTGCAGGGCGCGAAGGGCACAGGTGATGAGGCTTGCAGGCAGGCACACAACTTCTGGGATTAAGTTTGACATACTAACGACTCAAGTAATTTTTTATTAGATTATTACTAAAGTTATCTATATCTTCAAGTTTGCAGATCCACTATAATGTGGGAAATGTTTTTCTGAACTATATGGTCAATAGCACGTAATTAAAGGCAAGTGGGTAATGTTTTTCCTGAACTGTATGGTGAATAAGACGTTATTTAAGGCATTTAAGTGAGTAGCAGGTCCTTGTTTAAGTTAAATATTCAGCAAAGACAACCCATATAATAATGAATAAATATGAACGTTGGAAATAATGAATTAGCTAAATACGTGGAGTCTTTCTTATAAAAGCAGAGCTGTATGATGAAGGAAGAATACCTGCCAAACCAAACATAATTGCTAAATTTGTATAGTACCATGTCAGATAAGAACAATTTTACGTACCCCTGAACCAGTATGTACTCATTCTAGCTGGATAGTTTATCTTATTTAAACCACCTGCCAGTGTATAACTGAAGTAGAAACACACTGGGGCATTATATTCAGTCCGAGTGATGGTAAAATAAACAGTTGCAGCTGGGTCACCTGTAAGAATCGAGGGAAACCCGAATCCTTATGCAATCGTAACTTTAACGGTTTAAGTAAACATTTGATTTTATATTTACAGTGTATCATATTCTGTATTTTATTCGGAAATATAAAAGAAAACCAGATAAGTAAACCCTTGATTCTGTCACATCCACAATATTCATTACTTTACACTATTTTCAAGTTTGGGGTGTTCTTTCTAAATTTTAAAATAAAATGGACTCGTCGAATGTACAATACGCAGTTCCATGCACCACTTACTCTTTATTTTTGGAAGTCAAAATAGTTTTTAGAAATTGCATTCTGCAGGAACAGCAGCACCTCAGTGTGAAGAAGGACTTATCCAGATGTTGGACCTGGGCAAGCTATATGTCTATAATGCTTTGAGATCTATCAAGAGCCTTTGATACTTTGGGTGATAGAATACTTGTTATAATACTATTATGGTGTCACGGTTATTGCTTTAGGTTGGTTTAAAATCTAAGTTAAAATCGATTTTTGTATCTTCAATTTAATAACGAATCTTATCTAACTATTGTCACTCAAGATTGGAGTTCCTCAGAGGCCAATATATGAACCTGTTCTTTTTATTATCATCACCGATGGTGTCTATTTTGCATCTTCAAAATTTGAATCTATCCTTTACAGTGATGACACAGCTTCAGTAAGTTCCTCATGTTGCTTTTTCTTTCTCCAGCAGTGCCCACAGAAATGCATAAAACGTTTCAGATGATACTGATACTAAATTAAATAAGGTTTTGGATCGACTTCCAGAAAATGGTTATCTTTAAATGTACTTAATACCAAATATATGTCATTTCATTATTATCAAATTGTTCAAAAAGACATTACACACATTCATAAATTTCAACCAATAATAGCAACTAAGAGTTATCCAGACATCAACATTCATCTTTCGTCGCCAATGTGCAGAAACAAATTACATTCCGGACTTGAGAATGGCAGTAACCCATATAAGTCAACTGACGGTTTTAAACCAGTCTTCTCAACCATTAAAATATTGTTCATAAATTACAGACTTTAGTGTTTCCCAAGCATGTAGGCCTACCACTTAAAAAAACGCTCATCAATTGTGCAACAGATGGAAAGAGATATGGTAAGCACAAAACTTTTGGTTCTCCTGACACGTCAGTCATCTGAGTTTAAGGCAAAAGGAGAAAGTAGGCCTACGTTGCTTTTTGATATATAATCTGGAACATTAGGAACAGACTGTATAAAAATTAATTCTAAAGTAAAGTTTCAAAAAATAGTAAAAAATCTTTAAAAGTTGAATAATTTCATTTTCTTGGACTAACAGCTCGGGGGAATTTATAATAGTATGCCATATCAATAAATTAGCTAATGAATGTTCCAAAAAGAATATGTATTTTCAGAACACTCGATTCTTACAGGTGACCCAGCTGCAACTGTTTATTTTACCATCACTCGGACTGAATATAATGCCCCAGTGTGTTTCTACTTCAGTTATACACTGGCAGGTGGTTTAAATAAGATAAACTATCCAGCTAGAATGAGTACATACTGGTTCAGGGGTACGTAAAATTGTTCTTATCTGACATGGTACTATACAAATTTAGCAATTATGTTTGGTTTGGCAGGTATTCTTCCTTCATCATACAGCTCTGCTTTTATAAGAAAGACTCCACGTATTTAGCTAATTCATTATTTCCAACGTTCATATTTATTCATTATTATATGGGTTGTCTTTGCTGAATATTTAACTTAAACAAGGACCTGCTACTCACTTAAATGCCTTAAATAACGTCTTATTCACCATACAGTTCAGGAAAAACATTACCCACTTGCCTTTAATTACGTGCTATTGACCATATAGTTCAGAAAAACATTTCCCACATTATAGTGGATCTGCAAACTTGAAGATATAGATAACTTTAGTAATAATCTAATAAAAAATTACTTGAGTCGTTAGTATGTCAAACTTAATCCCAGAAGTTGTGTGCCTGCCTGCAAGCCTCATCACCTGTGCCCTTCGCGCCCTGCAAAACTTCAACAGATAGATACATAGACAAAATTACTCCAGTCATTAGTATGTCAAACCAAATCCCACGAGTTGTTTGCCTGCCTGCTTGCCTGATCACCCAGGCGCCAAGCGCACTGGTGATCAGGCTTGGAGGCAACGAGGGAGGTTTGGTTAAGACAGATTAACGATGAGGGTTATTTTGTATTTATTCCCTGTGGTCTATTCGGGAGAAAAAAAACACAATATTTATATTTCTTGTACCATCTTATTTCACAATATTGCATATGACTGTACTACAGTCATGCCGCGCATATGAATATAAAATCTAAACAACAAAGAAAAGCGGTCGACCTTCACAATTTTTTAAGACCGTCACTTCAGCCCAAAATCTCGAAGATAAGCCATTTTTATTATTTCCATATGGAATTAATTTAGTGCAGAGGAAAACTGGAAGGTAACGTTCCCTCACAATGTTGTACCAGCTCACATTCCAAAGTACTAGCCTGTGGAGCTCAACTGACTGAGGGCCGTCAGATTGGCCCCAATACTGACGGAAGTATTGCGAGCATTGCGAGCATTACCCAGGAACGGAGCGATGGCTACCTGCTACGTCAGCTGGGACACACGATTAAGACAAAGTGTGGGTAGTTATTTGGACAGATGTAAGAGGTCTCTGAAGAGGAGAATTTTCCTGAATATAATGCACATGGCTTGCTGTTGATTTCTACCTGCTGTTGTATAATTGTTCTTAGACTGCACATTTTTGTTTTTGCTCAGCTGTTGAATCATGATTGGCAGGACTCCTATGGAGTCTTCAGTGATGATGGAAAATTTAGCTGACCTTTGACTCATAGTCATAGTCATCAGTTGTAAACGAAAAGTCACAGAAACCACCATTGCCAAAATATATGCTTATAAGTTAGATTAATATGTCAGTCAAGGTAAAACCTGGCAAACCACCCCAACACACTCACCTGTTAGCGGTTTTGTAATTACGAGCATAGAATCTATTATTGGTGAGATATCATGCAGGCGTAGAATCTATTATTTATGGGATATCAGGCTACATGTGAGTTTTTACCTTCCAGGTTACTCGAGGTTCATAGTAACCATGGGCAAATGGTCCACTATTACCCAGATATCAACCATTATATAATGTTTGCTGCTATCACTATTGTAAAAGTGCTAACATATGTGCATACCAACATCGTTTTCACTGTACGTAAAATTAGAAAATAAAAGCAGCACAGTGTATTGAAAGCGATTAAGTGGACATCAAGTAAAGATGGACCCTTCAAAGCTTCAGGAAAATTCAAGATGCCATTTGGGAGAAAGGAAAGTACAGAGAGATAAAACTGTTTGTTTAAAACACTACATCGCCACATGATGAAGTTATAGTTTTGTTTAACCCCTCACAAACTAGATTTGGGCCAAGTTTCAGAACAATCTGAATGATAATTTTGGAAACGAAGTAGGGAATTAGAGAAAGGAGCAATTTGTAAATACGTAGACAAAAAATTGCAACGTCACCTCTTGAAACACTTTAGGGGTCCCTAGAAATTTACCTGCCGAATTTTAAACCAATAGATTCGGTGGTTTGATATTTTTAAAGCTTTTGCTCCCCCCAATCAACAATGAACCCAAAAAAAATTCATAAAACCCACAAATCACCGGAGTGGAATCATTTGAACAAACCTTGAAGAGATGCACCTAACGTGCATCTCCACCAAGTTTGAAGCTAAAATGTCAGAGTATTTTGGTAAAGAACCCAAAAATGTGAACTTCCATCAAAATCCCCTTTGATTTGAATGGCAATCAGTAGTACTGCATGCATTAAAATGACAGGTACCCAAATTAAAAAAAAAAAAAATCATTAAAAACCAGAGATCCAACCAGAGATCCAACCAGAGATCCAAGGCATCTTCACCCGGAGAACAGCTTTGCTCACCTGTAAAAAATGGCACAAAAGTTCTTCAAATAAATAAAAATAAATTGTTGCGCCACGTTTTGAAAAACAAGAGGTCTAGGAGTCATCAAAAGTGTCCGTATTCAATTATGAATAAGTAGCCAGAACGTTTTCGGAGAAACCTTTGCTAAGGTTTCACCAAAAATGAAGAAAGCGCAATAAAAGTACAAAAAATGATGAACAGTAAGAATTTTATTAAGCGTGGTAGAGACCCGGACAAGAACAAGTTAAAGTGTGAAACGTGAGCAGACAACGAATGACTGACTATCCTACAAGCTCAGCTGAGGGGTAGCCAAGCTAATAGTCATGATAGCATTACCCTTTGAATACACTTTGTATGGACCTATTCTAGACACATCCCCCCCCCCCCACCCGCCCAGTTTTTAGGGATTGCAGCGGACGGTTTTTGAAAAGCCGAAAATGTGAATTACCATAGCAGTCTCCATTGATTTCACAGTACTCAATGGGAATAGATGTATTATGGGGCAATCACCTGAACTCAAACGTTAACCTTCTTCGAAAATCAGCGAGTAAAACCACCTGCAACCCAAATTGAACCTGTCACAAGCAACTTTTCGACAAAAATTCAGAGCAATGTGAGTGAAAGTTTTCAAGAAAAAGTCGATTAGTGCAAAACCATGAAGAACTTCGACACAGAAAAACCTTTGCGTCATTTGTCGAACAAATAAGAGTGTTGGGGCACCCACAAGTATCTCTCTGCAATTTGAAGCAATTTACCATTCCGTTTTTAGGGGACATTCCGGTCAGACTTATTTCTTTCAAGATTTGTTTCCCAATTAAATACATATTCGGCCATACAAAATTGAATATATATATATATATATATATATATATATATATATATATATATATATATATATATATATATATATGTATTTATATATGTATATATATGTATATGTATACATATGTATATGTATATATATATATATATATATATATATATATATGTATTTGTGTGTGTGTATACATGTATATAGCTACGCAAGCGACCTTTTTAGGACATATGCACGACCACTTTTGCACCCATTTACACTTTCGGGCAAGGAACAGGTTCCAAAAAAGTCCTCACATTTTTTTCTATTCATAAGTATGACATCATCAGTTTGCTTTTTATTCTGGAGAAATAAGTTAATCCTGGGTCGGAACGACTATTTTTGTTTTTAGATACGAACATTTATATTGCTT
>CAXHWN010000555.1:1617244-1669744 GCA_964020975.1 Hermodice carunculata
TCTACTCGAAACCCCAGTTACAGCCAAAGCCTTGATCAGATTAAGCCTAAGGTCAAGCTTTTTCAAATATGAAACCTATTACTATCCTCCAAATATAACTGCGTGGTCACTCACATTGACAACATGATGTTCTGCAGCTGCGTTCTAGCCACATACGGTAATACAAATAATTTAAAGTACACTGCACCCTTTATATAACATAAGGGAGACATATTCAGCAAGTTCACTGGAGATAAGGCCAATCTACATCAAGAATTATAATTTTCAAATGGCCTAATCATGCTTTCGATAAGAAACGAAATGCAAAAGCAAACAAAGAAAAAACAAAACAAAACCAAACAAAGACAAAAAATCCGAAAACAAAACAAGACAAACAAAACAAACATAAAAACAAAACATAACAAAATAAAACCTGTTTATTCTGTTTAGCCTGAGTGCAATTTATAATTTTCCGAAAAGTCGCATATATATATATATATATATATATATATATATATATATATGTGTGTGTGTGTGTGTGTGTGTGTGTGTGTTTATCCAATTTATGATATAATCCTTGGCTTTTGATTGGTTAATAGCTATGGTACAGTCTTTGTATTACCCTTATTTGTGCATTAATTACTGCAAAGGTGAAATACAGCGCGATTCCTGAAACTGACCATGGAATACAGCGGTATTCTCGTAACTGGCAGGGGAATACAGCGGTATTCTCGCTGTATCTCCCTATCTGGTTAGTGGATCGATCTGCCACCAGAAGTCTCTGTCAGGCGATTCAAGCCTTGACGCGCTGCAGACGACAACATGATGGCAGACTGTGAAGTGAACTGCAGCAGCAGCGGGTCGAACAGCGAAGATTGTTTGGGCATGAAATTACATTATCAAAAATGGGATAAAATCGTCATTCACTGTTTTAGTGTGAAATACAGGAAGTATCTCCCCTAAGACAGCTGCATTACCCTCGGCTTCGCCTCGGGTAATACAGCTGTCTTTGGGGGAGATACTTCCTGTATTTCACACTAAAACAGTGAATAACTAATAGTGTGTGTGTGTGTGTGTATGTGTTTGTGTGTGTGTCTCAGGTCACATATTTCTGAGATAGTTTATTTTGAAATTTTGAACATCGAACACAACACAATACAATGCACCCTAATATATATATATATATATATATATATATATATATATATATATATATATATATATATATATATATATATATATATATATATATATATATATATATATGTGTGTGTGTGTGTGTGTGTGTGTGTGTGTGTGTCTCAGGTCACATATTCCTGAGATAGGTTATTTTAAAATTTTGAACATCGAACACAACATAATACAATGCACTCTAATACAATACAATGATAAAAATATTGATTATCATAATGGTGACGATAATAATAATACTTTATTAAGACTCCCTATAACAAGCAAACCTGTATACATCTATATATCTGATAAGACAGCTACCCAAAACGTATCTTAAGCAAGAACAAAATACAGGTATAAAAAAATTAAGTATAAGATAAATTCACAATGCAAATTGAATCAGAGACCCCCCCCCCAAAAAAAAAAAATAAATAAAAAAGAAAAATGTTTAATACATGTATACATAAGATAGGCACAACTACTATCCTAAAGATAATAATTAAAGTAAAGCTGTAAAACCAATGATTTTTGTTTTGTGCAAAAAGGTCTTGACGCATTTTACCCTTGTGGTAGTGTACCAAAAGTTGTTGCTTAACCCTGCTTTTTTATGGAAAAAGTTACAAGCAAGCAACCTTCAGTTAAACAGGAAAGCCATGAAAATAGTGCCCATTGGCAAGTCAGGTAGGTCACCTTAAGAAATCGGTCAGCAAAACACGGGACGCGTATCAGCACTGATATTACGCATACGCCATGCATTATTGTTAATGTTGGTTTTTCTAACGCTAAAATTTCTCACTAACACGTAAGAGAGAAATCAATGGTTGGTCGACACTATCTTAAAGAAATGTATATTATATTTCGCGTTTTGTCTAATTCATCCTATAGTTCATTTGTTGGGGGGGGGGGGGGTGTTTTTTTTTTTTTTTTTTTTTTTTTTTTTTTTACGTATCGCAATACTTTTCTGCCAAAAATGATCCACAGGCCAAATTGTTACGCATGACTAAGATGCACGGTTAATGAAGTAAGTTTGATTCCAGTTTCGACTTTTGCTGTCCTTTTTATTTATTTTTTATTATTATTTTTTTTTTAATTTTCATTTTCTAAAATATTTCTTCCAGCTTTATTTTAATACAGTGTTTGTAAACTGCATCTTATATGCTGGTGCTTTCTTCTTCATTTTTTTTGGCCTGAATATATGCTCAATAAGAAACTTGAGTAAAAAAATCATTGTCGAAGCGTCAACCTGGTCACTTAGGCCTGACTTAAATTCTTATGTCAAGGCCTATAAAACTACCCTACTTGAAAGGTCATTTTGATAAAGGGGGCGACAGCAGTTTCCGTATCGATATGGTCAACATTCCTAATTGGACAAAACGTCTCCCCACCGAATTCCTTGTCACATGTTACCGTGTTCTCTTGCACATGTAAAGGTTCAAAGGTTGGTTTTCTAATTTTTTTCTCTCTCTTTCTTTCTGTATTTCGTTCCTCCCTTCATTTCTTTTTTCCTTTCTTTCTTTCCTTCTTGCTTCCTTCCCTTGATAATTTAAGAACAGCAACAACCCTGCCCTGGCAGTGTTACTATAAATTTCCTTCAAATTGTAGAGATACATCCTCTAACTTTGTCGATAGGAGCCCGAAGATTTTAACTCAGTTCCCTAACCTTATATCATGGTAAACAACAACAATGCTTCTCTTCTGCTCAAAATAAAATATGTCGTCACTTACAGAAAGAGACGCCTTAACTTGCTGTTTATGAGAACGAAACGAATGCAACACACGTTCAGTGATCTACTCATATACCTGTATTCGTACACGTGTGACAGGTTGCTGGTTATTTTGTCTTAGTTGAGTTCCATATACCAAGAAACCTTAAAGTCCCTCTTATGCCAAATCTCTCGGATGCACCTCGTATCCTTTTCAATTCTAAATACGTATGATGTTTTTACAAGGCACTGTACTATAACGAAAGCTTTGCATAACGCACCACCTGTTTGTTTGTTTGTTTATTTGTTTATTTATTTATTTATTTATTTATTTATTTATTTATTTATTTATTTATTTATTTATTTATTTATTTATTTATTTATTTTTAGTCGATGTTTTGATTTTTTGCTAAGCGTAAAATCTCTCCAACAAACTCAAAACGTGTTTTCGACGAACTTGATTTTCCCGCTTTTTATGCCGGCTTGCGTTCGACATTCAATATTCTAAAATTTGCACGAATGAAGTATTTCCGAAATCGATCTGCCTGCGAAAATTCAGGAATATTTATCACCTACAAATTATAATCATAGAATACCTACATGCAGACAGCCAGACACAGGCACACGTATACACACAAAACACACATTTATAAACACATTTTATGTAGAATTGGCATGGCATAGAATGGTAGAGTCTATGGTATTATCATTGTTACACAGGTTTTCGCAATCTGAGTTTATTCAGTCGACAGGTATCACAATAACAGTACAATTCTTTTCACCATGTTTAGAAACGTCAAAACGAAGATCAAGTGCTCCAAGGGACCATCGTTCCGAAGGGCCAGTGTTCCGAAGATCCACTGTTTCGAAACTGGCAATTTTTTCCAAAGTCTTGCTGCCCGCCAATTCAGTGTTCAAAAGGCCCATAATTCTGAAGCTTTAGGGCTCGGAAGGTTCAATACACCGAAAATTATGCTTACGATAGACCTACCACATTTCAGTGCCCATATATGCTACTACTGTTAGAGAGTGCGTCCATAGGACGAACTGTTCAACTATAAAATAACCGTTTCAAGATAGGCATTTCTTATAACGAAATAAAAAACGTATATCTAAATAAATTGAATGATGGATGTGCATATATCTTCAACTAATTTTTTAGAATCTCGAAGTAAACATCAGATAATTTGAAATGTATATATGTTATGTGACCACAGAACTGCCGGGTCTCGATCCAGCAACCATCGGCACCAATCACCTGGTTGAAAATGGGAAGATGCGCATACCATCTGCGTCTCCCCCCCCCCCCCCGCCCAAAAAAAACTGTTCAATGGAGGCAGGTATGCATGAATGCTATAATCGACAAGGCTCAGTTCGTTGTATTTATACCAGTAAAAATGACGTACTGTTTTAGTAGCTGTCCCAGAAAGGACACTGTACATATGCAAGTCCACGTACTGTGTCAGGAGTTGTCCCAGAAAGGAGACTGTACATATGCAAGTCCACGTACTGTGTTAGGAGTTGTCCCAGAAAGGAGACTGTACATATGCAAGTCCACCTACTGTGTTAGGAGCTGTCCCAGAACGGACACTGTACATATGCAAGTCCACAAGCATCAAAGGAGCGCCAAAAATATATATGTTTTGTTACCAAGGAACACGGGCAATTCTAAAGATTCATTTAAAATATCAGAATTGAAACTGGAATATATGAAACAAACTTTAAGATATTTTGAAAGTGCGTATTTTCTGCTGCAAAACGTGGTGCATTCAATTTGCTGATGTATATTTACGTGTGGATGAAAAAACAACCTAATTTCACCAGATAACGTGAAACCATTATTTATGGCCAGTTACATAGCCTGATTTAATAACTACAAATATGTTTGTTAACACTGAGCAAATCTAGACATAGTATTTGATAGGTAGTAATTTGTGTTTCTAAGGTATACTTTTGATCTAGGTTTTGTATTATTGTTGCTATTTTGCCAGACTTTATTGTCATCACAAGTACATTAGCAGTCTCCAAATTTCAGTACTAATGGGCATTGAAAGAGATAAATAATCCAGGGCCCGTATGCACAAAGGTGGTTTAGCTGTGGTTTAGCTTATTCCAGGGAACAACCATGGTGTAAAGTCTAATCCGTATGCATAAAGGTGTTGCAAAGTTACCCCTGGTGTAAAGTTACACCAGGTTTAAGAATCCGTATGCAAGAGGGAAGTTTAGCTTAATCCATGGTGTAAATGGTCTTAAACTACCCTAGACCTCTAAACCTGCCAGGGGATAGTTTAACGGAGGTGTAAGTCCCAGTGGAAGTCTATTTCCTTGTATACGAGGGACCTGTTATGACTGTAGGAACATTTTCAAAAATAAGGTGAAATGAATTTAAATGCAGAATCAGAACTGGAATCATTATTAACTAATTAGGCCCCTAGGGGCCAAGAGTTAGACAAAAATTACAAGAGATGAAGGTGCCCTCCATAAGTACATACAAAGACTACAAATATTACAATCACATGCTTGACTGCAATGAGATTGGACTACTGGAGAGGGACTGCTTTATATATTTATAATTTTAGTATCTTAGTTCCATAAAAATTCTGCCTGTGGTGCTTATATTTATTTATTTAGTAACTGGTTAGTTAGTTAGTTAGTTAGTTAGTTAGTTAGTTAGTTAGTTAGTTAGTTAGTTAGAAAGTTAGTTAGTTAGTTTAGTTAGTTAGTTAGTTAGTAAGTCAGTCGGTCAGTCAATCAGTCATTTTTTATTGATTTATTAATTGAAAATTTAGGATTATCTTTTAATTCAGAAATGATTAAAGCATTTTAGCTACAAACATGTGCAAAGAAACTTAATATTTTTCTGATTTCATGCCTTCTATTTTCATGTTGTGGTCCACCATGGAAACAAATCAAGGCAATATTCCCTAGGCATTTCGTGTTCCCATTTCATGCATCATATTCTGGTGTGCTTTCAGCAATTATATTGCACAATGCTGGCATATGTGTGACTAAAATATTATCAATCAATCAACATAAGTGAAGTACATTTAGGCCTTGTGATTATTTTTTTCCTCTTCCTTTTGCAGAGAAAAAACACAACTTACTAGCTGCCTTTACATGTTTAATTTCCCCGAATTAATAACTATAATATTTGTGAAAAAAAATCCGTAAAATATTCCATGTACAAATACAAAAATTGTCTGATCTGAATTGATAACATGGCGATGGTCTGTTTTGAATTTATGTTTTAAAATTATTTGCTTATTTCCATCAGATTTTTTGCACAATCTGAGGGAAAATAGCCAAATAAGTACAATGATGACTAAAATGTTGTTGATTTCGTCAACCATGTCAAGGCAAGATTTTCCTTTCGAAACTCCCCAGAATGCACCATTTTGCATGCTCAAATTTGATTTTTTTTTCGGGGAAGGAGGAAATGCCCCCAGACCCCAAAAGCATGCCTTCAGGCGTTTGCTTTGGCCCTGTGGGCCACACGTCTCATGTGGGCCACTGAAAACAATTATGTAATTTTGTGAACCACTCGGGTCTCTGAGTGTCTAGCACTGGCCTGGGTCAATCAATACTTATTAGGAAAGGATGGCTTGAAAGTACACATACTTTTTTTTCCTTTTTCTTTTTGGTTCCATTAATTTTAGGCTTGAGCCTTTTTAGTAGAGTCTGTCAGGTTACCGGAACCCTACAGGCCTTCGGTTGCTTGGACATTTGTTGAAACATGTTTAAAATGGATGTTCTTTCGCCTTTCAAACATTACCTCTTTTGAGGTCAGTTTTATTTGTTACCTTGGCACAGCTGGAGGCACTTGTTATCATATAAAAATGAAAAGTGTAGAATGAGTTGTAACTTTGTAGGTCGCAGTGAAACAGGGCACAAGAAACAGATGCCTTGTCAATAGGGAGCAGTGCAGTGTGCACGCTTCATTGTGCAGTCTTTTGACTGACATAAACTTAAAAGTTATGAAAGGCACTGATCGTCCAGTCGTCGTGCACCATATATCTAATGAATTACATACGGCCTACATAATTATGTCCAAGAACACATTCATAAAACAAATTGTATCTTCCTTTTCATCTTGGGTTTGTTTGTTTTTTTATGGTTTTGTTTGAATGCCTCTTGTGAATGCTACTTTGTGCAATGACCAACTTGTAATTCACAGAAGTAATGACACATGACAAACTATCCTGTAATCGTTCATTCTGTCTTTGATTGTAGTTGTAATCGCCTTTGTATATTGCTGCCCCGTTGTCAAACACTTTGGCCCTGCCTACTTCTTTTTCTTCTCTTGCTGATAAATCAAGAGTGAACATTTCGCGTTTCATTCAGTATTTTTTTCTAGACAAATATATATATATACTTAAACTTGCAAGGATAAGGCACTTGTTTTCTTTTGCTGTTGTATTAAAGTTTGATTATGGCTTGTAAAACTCAATCGATCCCTATTATATATATATATATATATTATATATATATATATATATATATATATATATATATATATATATATATATATATATATATATATACATGTATATATATATATATATATATATACATGTATATATATATATATATATATATATATATATATATATATATGTGTGTGTGTGTGTGTGTGTCTGTGTGTGTGTGTTTTTGTCCAAAACCACTTCCTAGTAGTTATTACCCTATTCCGCAGTCCAATCTCTTTACTCCTCTAAAGAATATATATATATATATATATATATATATATATATATATATATATATATATATATATATATATATATATATTAACCTCAGATAAAAGTATGAGGCATGCCTTGCTCATCCAGCTACACATGCAGAATGCTAGGGTAGGGTGCAGTGTGCCATGCTCACCTAGTTGGACGTGAGGCTTGCTGCACACGGTATAAAACACAGTTTAAACTATGGGGATATCTTTGTGGGGAGCTTTCAGTGTGTTTAGCAGCCAGCTTTCTGTCTTGTCATTTTTGTGACTAATAGTCAAACATAATGTGTTACAGAGAAGAACACTACCCACTTCAACGGACTCAATAGATATGTTCACCACATTAACTCTGAACTTTCAATGATATCAAGTAGATCTCATGCAGCCTGCAGCTGATGGCATTTTACAAGACACATGTGGAGCTGCTGAACCTGGAATTATTTATTGCAGTGATAAGTGAAATGTCAAACTGTTTATGATGATAAGACATTATGTGATGGATTAATGAAACATGTCCAGTCATTGGCAGAGGCATGCAATCGGTCCACACAGTAGTTACCCACTGAAGACCCTTTAATTGATTTGGGCTAGTACAGCCTATGTCAAAATTAACAGAGGAACGTGTGCAATATGGACAATAGAGCTTCTATGTATATAAGTTAGACAGGGACAGGTTAGCTTATGAAGATTAAAGAGTTCGGACTGCGGAATAGAAAAATGACTACTAGGAAGTGGTTTTGGACAAAAAGACACAAATACAAGAAAGACCATTTCGCTTGACAAGCAGTCTAAGACCAGATCCAACTTCTACTTGAGGGTTATGTTTTCAGCCAGCTGACCAGCGAAACAATGCGGCCTTATGACATATTGATGCCGGTTTTCGAAAACAGATTTCAAGAGAAGCACACCACTAGTTCCTGTTTGGCAATGCTGGACAGCAGGAGGTTGGGTCACAGGAACCAATTTCTGAACATATAACATACATCAAGCAGCTGGAGATAAGGCTGTTGAAGTCGCGTGAAACAATCCAACAACTTTGATGTTGCATAGATGAACAATGTTTCACATTTCGCCCACAAAAATGTACATTTTATTTATTGTACAGATACAAAGATTTGTTAGAAACAAAGTTTATATTAGTACGATTATTTTCAGGATTTTATAATCCAGTTTTCAAGAGGATATCATATTACACATTTTGTTTGCAATTCTTAAAAAAATAATCGGAAGAAAAGTGTTTTACGTTTGTAAAATAAAAGTATAGACCAATATGCAGGAACCGTATTTTTGTTTACAAACAAAATACATAATAACAAAATAATCAAATGCTTTGATCATCGTTCTAAACATCAACAGTTAATTCATTTTATGAGCTGCAAAAGTCTGGGAAGGAAACATCTGATGCAAAAACAAAAAACCAGGTCCCTAGATAATATATTTCTCTTTCAAAAGATCATTATTTAAAGTAGATCGACCGATTAGCTTTTAATCAAAGCTGGCTACAAAATTGATTAAAAAACAAAAACATCATTCTGAGAAATAGCCGTTGAAAGGTTTGAGGCCCTTTTCGCCGGCATTGTTGCCGTAATGACAATATTGCTCTCCAACCATGGTCAGTTTTGGTTGTAATTTTTCGAGGGCCTGTCAATGGACAAATATGATGTATAAATTACAACATACAATAATACTTTACCCGAATGACATCAAGGGCAGCCGTAAATGCAAGCCTGTCACTATGGTTTCACACGCAATGGTGACAGCTTTCAAAGAGGACTCGAAAGCGGATCAGTCATGTGACCCGAAGATGCTATCACCTTGACACTGGGAACATTGTTTGCAAATGGCGCTGTTTAAACAAGATGTGTTTGCAGTATCACAGCTTACTTCAGTAAAAAGAGTAGCTCGACGGACAGGAGTTGTGGACTCATTTTTACACATCTTGTATAAAAGAGCAACATATCTTTGTTAAAGACTGCTTGTGATCACACCATCAAAAACGAAAAAAAAAAACATGATCAGTGAAGAAAACAGAAAATGAAGCAAACGGATAGCAATGTGCATTAAAAAAAGAAGTTGCCGACCAAGCATAGAGTACGTGGGGGAGAGAGCGCTGGAGTTTGATCTTTTCTTTATTCTTATAAAATATACAACTGCCATTCTAGAAAGGTTGGAGCTTGAGTTGGATGCCATTCTCTCCATCCCTCTCAAATCTTTCTCTGAAAATGACTGCTGCTTAGCTCGATGCTGATTGCAATATGTCTTGCTTTGTTTCTTTGCTTTTGGCATTTTGTATTTTGTGATAAAAAGTTGTAAGGCAATGTCTATATAAGCCCCTCTTGTGGAAAAAGAAGGTGGGATTACTGGACGGGTTACAGGACAATACATGAACAAAGACATCTATGTGTCTTGCTTTGTTTCTTTGCTTTTGGCATTTTGTATTTTGTGAAAATAAGTAGTAAGATTGCTTGACAGAGAGAGAGAGAGAGAGAGAGAGAGACAGACAGACAGACAGACAGAGAGTACCTTGGTCTCTATTTACACGTATATGACAGTCCCAGCCCTGTTCTATTTGTTCAAAAATATGTATATTGCCATTTTTTCATGTTATTCTATATACAGTCAGACATGTTTGTTACTTTCTATTTTGTTTTGTATGCACGTGCCATGCTGCATACAACTTGCCAGATGAGCGGTCTTCATAGGTCATGATCATGACAAGGCGACAACCAAGACAAGAGTCCTCTTACTAATAAACAAACATCACTTCCAGCATATACTAAAATTTTGAAACATTAAAAAAAAAATAACCACAGAACGCCTTATATGTGTTGAAAACCCATTAGCTTCAACGTTGTTCAGTGATAATACTGTGCTATCACATGTGAATAACCAACTCTTTTCGTTTTATAGATCAGACACAGAGGCTAACAGTACACGAAGACCGAGGTGATGATGTTACAGATTGGGCGCATGGGTAATTGTTTCTGTCTGCCAAGACGAACTGTATTTGTTTACATAATTTATCTGACAGTGTGACACGCACTTCAATCCCCATTTGACAATAATACAAAGTAAGTCTGTTTTGCAGGCAAAAAAGTTTCCAATTCCCTCAAAACGGAATTGGAAAAGGGATAAGGCAATTAGGGTAGAGTTCAGTCTTTGTGGCCTTGGCTTGGATGCTGGTCTGTAAGGTTGTCAGGAGTGTTAATAATATGCCAAGCCCATTTCACTGGTTCTTCTGCAAATTTTGGCCTTACTCGTGGTGAAGAGGACCATACACACTGTCATGCTCTTGCCAGCTTTTGCCATTCATAAAATAGGGCCTAATATATAATTTTATTCTGTGGAGATATGTAACCAGCGTTCCTTTACAAATGAAGTTCTGCAATAAGCCGATCGTGACACAATACCGAAATGTTTTGATCGTGGTGCAGCGGTAACGCGACAAATCGCCCACACACACATTATACATGACCGATTGACCAAAAAAAAAACAGTATGCAGAGCCACTTTGCAGACATACTATGAAAAAGCAAAGACATGAGTCACAGCTCTATGGTGGAAATTTATATGCACCTGTTGAAACAAACGTGATCTCGCCATTTTTAATGATGTATTGTACTTTATTGGACAAAATTCTGGGCAGCACACATTGTGTTAGCTGTAGTTTGGCATTTGCATGTGGGTAGGCTTCCGTGTAGACCTCTATGTACCTTCTTTCGAGTGACATATATATTATATCAACTGTTGGTATCATATCAACGGAATTTGTACAACGTTTATAATTTCTTATGTGTTTAAGCAATTGAAAGCACGAAATAAAACATAATTGAGGTGGCTGTGCATGATCAAACTTGCGTCAAATAGCACATTGATTTTAAAATTCTACTGATAAAGGCTTCAATTTAACAGCTGATTATTTTTTATCTGATTTTGCTTTATCAGAATTTGTTGGGTTCAAACCCTAGCAAGATACCAAAATGTTGAAAGATATATAGTGCAATTCCCAATACTATTTTAACCTTCCAGTTCTCACAATTGCTTGTTTGTTATCTACTAGTTTTACTGCAACTGCCAGTTTGTCATCCAGCCGCAAATTCTCAGCCACCTACTAGCCTCTGCCAAGCAGCCAATACTATTGGTTTGATCTTATTTTATTTCTTGCAAGAAAACACGACCGAGGAGCAGGCTATCTCTATATGAACCCCTCTTCTGGAAAAAAAAAATGTGAAAGTACTGGACGGGTTACAGGCCAATACATGAACAAAGACATCTAAAAGATTCACATCACATTTTACAACTTAGATAGTAAAATCACATTACAGTTTCGCCATTCCCTACCACGGAAAAATGAATATAACGCTTGCTACGGAGGTCGTTTTGCTCTCTGTATGAACCTAATGACCACATGGAAAATTTCGAGTTTTCTGGTCCGAGTGATACGGTTTTAACTGTTTTAACAGGCATGAGGTATTGCTGTGATAATTAAAGAATTTCGTTGTACAGTTTACTATAGATACGTAAAAAACAGTGAAAAAAATTATTTCCTGTGCCACAAACACATCTTGTTATGAAACAGCACCTATTTTACACAAAGCACATTGAGGGGACTATATCACACGCATAACTGTGCAAGCACTATACGTTCTTAACTTTTTTCAACATAATATAAATCAATTCTTTTTGGTCTATTCTTATTCAGTTTAAATTTGAATTCTTGTACAGACTCACATCTTTTGACTTCAGTCGGTAAATTGCTCCACAACTGTTTGTTTGGCGGAAAAAAATCACAAAACAGATCTGTAGGGGATTGAAATGGAGCAAATTTAGAATGCATACAGACATTGTGTCTTCTTCTATCTTCTAACTTATCCAGATGAGGCAAATATCAGCATGGACATAATTATGTTTAGGTATGTCACGGTTTCCCTACTCAGATAAGGCCACAGACTACAGTTATAAATCCTTCTATTTTTCATATTACCATATTCCGGTCTAAAAAATGAGCATTTTGGTATTTTTAAATTTCTTCAAAGGTATTTAATAGATAGAAATGTGAGAAAAAAAAACGAAACAACACCTGGATGTCAACTTTATACAGGTGTATGAGCTGTGCTCTGGCCGGGGTCACATCATTGTCCTTACCCACCATAAAGTTCCCACCTGGCCTGGAAGACAGTGCACCTATATGACCACCAATGAAGCAACTCTGTGATGCAGCAAACCTGACTTTGCTAACTTTATTTAAACAGAAGGTACAGCATGCTGAAAATACGGTATTTTCACAATTACGGACTATCTCCGCTGGGATGCGCAACCAGCCAATCACAACTGTGGTCTGTAACCATAAGCGAGTAACTTTGTCTCAAATTTCAGGCAACATGAATTATTGTGTTAAATTAAACTAAAGCAGTTATTTTGCAGTAATTTTTGTAGTAAAAGGGGAAAACGAACAAGTGCCTTATATTCATGACTTAACTGATGCAAACTGTTTCAATTGTATACAGTACTACACAAAATTTCCCAAACACATTAGACCTTATGATCAAAATATGCTTGTGCTCGTGCAAATGTTTACAAATTTGTGCCAACCATATAATGTTAATTGAGCTTTATTACCGATGAAAGATCTAGTTCTTGGTAATATATCCACAAATTTTGGATTAGAGTTGCAATTTTTTTTTACTTTACTGACATGAAATTGGTCTGGTCTGTAAATGTGTGAGGGTGCTTAAACCCTTCTGATTACCAGATTGCTGCACGTACATTGTACACTTGTTTCAAAGCGTGACATACCCAAACATAGTTATGTCCCATTAATATACCGTAGTTCTGCAAATTAAAGTATTCGACTTAACTTGGCACGATGTATGGGTGCAATTACTCAATGCACGAAATGACAATGTGCCAAAATGGCTTTCCAGATGTACACAAACAGGCGCAACCATTGATATGCGATACATCAAAACGCAACAAAATGTTTAAATATAAGAAACATGCATTTGTGCTAAACACAAAGTGCGTACGTGGGTCAGGAATTGCAGTATTATATCAGTGTGAATGCTAAGTCAAGCTTATGAATGATCTACACAGTTAAATAGAAAAATGAGGCAGGCAAATATCTGCATTGACAAAATTACCACTAAAATAAATGTAATTAAATGACAACTGACAGCTGGAATAGAATTGGCAACTGAAAAATAACTGGCAGCTGCCATAGATGGTAATAACCAGAAAACGCCAAAGTGTGACCCATCCTGCTCTTAAGTATGAGGGAACAACCACTGATAATGTCAAAGAAAAAAACATGTCTCTTACTACAAGCAAACTTGTCTTGGTCTTTGTATATCAATCTTATCGGTATTAAAGTTATGAAAAGGGTTGAAATTGTATGTAGTCTGCAGCATAAACTGACTTTCACTTGAGATTTGTTATTCTTAATAAATTGGCCCAGACTTGTAGTACGGAAAGGTAGTATTCATTAATTGCACCCAAGCCAATGAAATCGAACTGGAAAATGTGCAACTGGCATCGGGCCAGGCAGTAACAGGGACAATGCGTTTTACTAGTCATGGTCAAATTTATAAGGAGACAGGATGGGAAACACTGGTTGTTCGAAGGGACAAAACAGAAATTAGTATTAATGTACAAGATTATCAATAAGGTTACTCCAATGTACCTGTATAATTTTCATCTGGAAACAGTAGAGAGTAGAACAAAATAAAATGTCTGCATGCATTCTAAATTCGTTCCATTTCAAACCCATACAGATCTGTTTAATAATCTTTTTTCCGTCAACTGTAAAGCGGTGGAACAATTTGCCGATCGAATTCAAAAGAAGGGAGACTGCAACATGTCTACTTCTCTCGAAATTTCCTTTGCTGTTATTAAGTACATACAAGGAACAAAACGATTTCCTTAGCTAATGTTATATTTATTTTTCCATGGTGCGGAATCACGAAACCCTTATGTAACTATATTATCTGTGTTGTAAAATGCGATGTGAAACTTGTAGATGTTTGTTATGGTCATGTTATTGTCCTGCAACCTGTCCCATACTTTTACACTTTTCTCTCTTTTTCCGCGTGATGGGTTCATATAGGTATTACCTGCTCCCGAATCATTTTTTCTTGAAAGAAATAAAACAAGTTAAAACCAAAAGTATTGGCTACTTTCCAGAGCCAAGTAGCTGTCTGATAATTTGCGGCTTGATGAAGAACTGGCAATTAGAGTAAAACCAGTAGATAACAAACAAGCAATTGTAAGAACTGAAAGTTAGAATTGTATTGAGAGTTGCACAATACATCTTTGAATGTTCTGGCCTCCTGATTGGGTTTTAACCCAAAAGATTCTGATAAAGCATAATCAGATAAAGATAATGAGCTGTTAAGTTAAAGCGTTTATCGGTAGAATTTCAAAATCGATGTGCTATTTTGACGCAAGTTTGACCTTACACACCCATTTTAATTATGTTTATTTTCGTTCTTTCAATTCCTTAAACATAGTAAAATTTGTAAATGTTGGACAAATTTCGTTCATATGATACTCATAATTGATATAATATTAAAATATATGTCACTCCAAAGAATGCACGTGGAGGTCTACAAAGAAACCCGCCCACATGCAAAATGCCAAACTACAGCTTAGAACATGTGTGCTGCCCAGAATTTTGTCTGAAAAATTATCATACATCATAAAAAAAAATCGCAAGATCACGTTTGTTTCAACAGGTACATATAAATTTCCACAATAGAGCTGTGACCCATGTCTTTGCTTTTTCGTAGTCTGTCTGCAATGTGGCTCTGCACATTGTTTTTTTTTTTGGGGGGGGGGGTTGATTGGGTATTTATGTCATGTATAATGTGTGTGTGGGCGATCTGTCGCGTTACCGCTGAACCCCAGTCAGGAAGTTTTGGTTTTGTGTCAGAATCGCTTTATTGCAGAACTTCATTTGCAAAGAAACGCTGGTTGCATATCTCCACAGAACAAAATTATATATTAGGCCCTATTATATGAATGGCAAAACCCGGGAAAAGCATGGCAGTGTGTATGGTCCTCTTTATCACGAGAAAGGCCAAAATTTGCAGAAGAACCAGGGAAATGGGCTTGGCATATAACTAACACTCCTGACAACCTTACATACCCGCACCTAAGCCAAGGCAACAAAGACTGAACTCTACCCTAATTGCCCCATCCCTTTTCCAATTCCGTTTCGAGGGAATTTGGAACTTTTTTGCCTGCAAATTACACTTACTTTGTGTTATTGTCAAATGGGGATTGAAGTTCGTGTCACACTGTCAGATCAATTATGTAAGCAAACACAGTTCGTCTTGGCAGGCAAGAAAGGATTACCCATGCGCCCAATCTATAACATCATCACCTCGGTCATGGTGTACTGTTAGCCTCTGTGTCTGATCTAGGAAATGAATAGATGTGGTTATTCATAAGTGATAGCACAGTATTATCACTGATACAACGTTTAAACTAATGGATTCTCAATACATATAAGGTGCTCTGTGTGTGGGTTTTTTTGTTTTTTGTTTTTTTCACTTCCAAATTCTATATATGCTGGGAGTGATGTTTGTTTATCAGTAACATAACCCTTGTCTCGGTTGTCACCTCATCATGATCATGATCTATGAAGACTGCCCATCTGGCATGGTGTATGCAGCATGGAACGTGTATGGCAAGTCAACAGGGCCATAACGCATTGGTCTTACGCGTTGCCGAGACTCCACTACGCGTAGTCGAGCCAACTAATCAGATTACAGTCTCCACTACGCGTTGCCGAGAATATGTTTTCCACTACGCGTATTCGAGCTTCGGCTACGCGTAGTGGAGCAACTTATGGCACCTTTTGGCTGAAGAAAAGCAAACCAATCATTTACGTCCTTACAGTCATTACTGATATTAAAACAGCCAATCAAATCAGAGTCTCTACAATGCGTAGCAGAAACACGATATTCTCTATGATACGTAGTCGAGACTTGAAATTCTCCACAACGTGTCGTGGAGGCAGCCAATCAAATTACGGTCTCTACCACGCATAGCCAAATGGTTGTAACCGATATTTCAAAACGGAGGTTGAACGGGTATCAAATTGTACTTTTACTTTTACACAGCACAGCAGCGCGTTGTTCAGTTCATGGACGTATTGGGTCCTACGCAATGCGTAGTGGAGAACCAAATTTAATTGGTTCCCTCGGCTATGCGTCATTGAGACCAGTAATTTCTGAATGCATAGTTGAACAGGTCTTATACAGTTTACAAGAGCATCAGTGATTGGATAGTTTGGCTACACGCTATGGGAGGCATAGTTCTCCGCTATGCGTCGCCGAGGCTCGGCGACGCGTTCTAGAAGAACATTTTCTCGGCAAACGCGTAGTGGAGACTGTAATCTTATTGGTTAGCTCGACTACGCATTGCCGAGACTCTACTACGCGTAGTGGAGACTGTAATCTTATTGGTTAGCTCGACTACACGTTGCCGAGCCTCGACTAAGCGTAGTGGAGACTGTGATCTTATTGGTTGGCTCGACTACGCGTTGCCGAGACTCTACTACGCGTAGTGGAGACTGTAATCTTATTGGTTAGCTCGACTTCACGTTGCCAAGCCTCGACTACGCGTAGTGGAGACTGATCTTATTGGTTGGCTCGACTACGCGTTGCCGAGACTCTACTACGCGTAGTGGAGACTGTAATCTCATTGGATAGCTCGACTACGCGTTGCCGAGCCTCGACTACGTGTAGTGGAGACTGTGATCTGATTGATTGGCTCGACTACGCGTTGCCGAGACTCTCCTACGCGTAGTGGAGACTGTAATCTTATTGGTTTACTCGATTACGCGTTGCCGAGACTCTACTACACGTAGTGGAGACTGTAATCTGATTGGTTAGCTCGACTACACATTGCCGAGCCTCGACTACACGTAGCAGAGACTGCAATCTGATTGGTTTACCCGACTACGCATTGTCGAGCCTCGACTACGTGTAGTGGAGGCTCGCCTACGCGTAAGACCTATGCGTTATGGCCCTGTTGGTTTGCCATAAACGTGCATACAAAACGACATCTCTCTCTTTCTCTCCGTCGTTTTTTTATATGGTTTACCTCTCTAAATAGGCGGGGATAAAAAGAGGATTTAAAAAGTAGTTGGAGGCTAATTCAAAATCTTCCCCCTTGCCTAAATAAAAAGTAACAAACATGTCTGACTCGTCAAACTTTAAAATGTGGTGTACCACAAGGTTCAATTTTAGGACCATTGTTATTTTTACTTTATATTAACGATTTATATCTAGTATCAGATAAATTATTTTCTCTTCTGTTTGCAGATGATACCACCTTTCTTATTGCAGGGAAACATCCAAAACAAGTAAATGATATACTAAACAATGTGATCGAGAAAATATCACAATGGTTCAAAGTGAACAAATTATCTGTAAACTTTAAAAAAAGGGGTATGTGTTATTGCATTCATTAAGCAAATCAAAATTTCAAAATGATGAATTTCAAATTTGGATTGAAGATAACAAAATAGAAAAGTTAAATGTAACAATTTTTGAGGCGTGCTAATTGACGAAAATCTTAACAGAAAACGATATATTGAATATGCTGCCAATAAGCTAAATTCGTTGGAATTATGGTAAAAGCAAGACTTTAATTATGTAGAAAAACTTAAGTTAATCTCTATTACACATTTTTCTATCCCTTTTTCTACTTATTGCAATATATTATGGTCATCTATTTACCCTTCAAATTAAAAAATATTAGGATGTCTTAAAAAGAAAATAATCAGAATAATAACTTTTTCCCATCCTCAATTCCATAGTTTTCCATTATTCAGTTCCGTAAATATTATGCCCTTTCCAAAAATTAATGTTTACTTTACCAGTATATAATAATATAATAATAATACTGTGGCTCCCCGCTTATGCGCCGCGGTCCTGTGTGACACAGGTGGCCTAGGAAAAAAAAAAAAAGGAAGATGATGATGAGATGGAGGAAACCATGGTTATGCTAATCAGCTCATGCTGCCATGTTTACCAGGACCAGAGCCGAGGCAAAGAGTCCACCACACACTCTCTCACAGCTGTGGTGGGCCCCTGGCCCTGGATATATCCCCCAACACTCATCGCTTGTAGTTCCCCTCCCCCCCCCCATAAAAGGGCAGAAAAACCTTCTTTCATACACCCTATCCCCGCCTCTAAGGCTCAGGCATTTCCCATGGGGGATCCCATGGGAGCCCTTATAAGGGCTACCACCATTCCCTCTCCCCCCTGCATCTAAGATTCTAATTCACCCTGTTGCTATCAAGCCCTATCAATTCATTTCTTTTCTCCCAGCACCCTACCAGGTAGTCCTGTACGCTTTTAGTGCCTTTCCTGCCTCCCAGAAAGCCACCCTTCAAACCTAAAACCCATGCTACACGTTCCTCTTCCTCTAAACACTGAACCTCTTCTAGACCCTTGTTATTATAGTCTTCCCTGTGCCACTTTCTGAAAAATTCTTCTCTTATCTCTCTATATGCATAACACCACAACAGCCAGTGATCCACTGTCTCATCTGCCTCTTGTCTACATACCTTACATTTACCATTACTCCCTGTTGTCCACTTCTGTTTTCTCTTTTCTAGATTGATTACTCCTGCCCTACTTTGAAAAAGAAGCTTGGATCCCTTCCCTCCATCCCAACACACACTTTTCTTTGGTTTTTCTAGTACCTTGTATGCTTTTAGTGTACTCTTTTCCCTGACACCTCTTTTCCAGTCTTCTTTCCAGCCCTCTGTGACAGTCCTACCTATGTACACTTTCCAGTTTTCAACCTCATCATATCCTTTCAATTCGTATCTCTCTGCCAACTTATTTATATCTTTGACCCATCTTGTTTGTTCCTTGACTACTTTATTGTAAACCTTCCTGCACCACCTCTCTTTATTTACTGATTGTAAATATCCCCAGTACTTAAGCTTTGCTTTGGCAATCCTGTCTGTAATTTTATTCCATCCTAACTCTCCTAGGACTGCTTCTGTTGCTGCACATGGTGGTGCTCCCAGTATCCATTTCCCCATCTCATTCTGTACTTTCTCCATTCCCTGGATATCTCCTTCACTTATTGAAATCACATCTAAGCCATATATCATCCCTGGTATCGCAACTCTATCCCATAATACCCTTGCTGTATATGCTCTGTTGAAACTGTTCAGTGCAGTAGCTTTAATCATTCCTTTTGTACGGTTCACTTTCTGTTTAATCTTCTCAACCTGATATCTCAACCTCCCCAATTTCAATTAATTGTTCATTACCTTCTGGAATTTGGAACTGCCCAATTCTCCATTTTGTATTCCAATCTGGTTTCTTCCCAAAAGTCATCACTTTACTCTTATCCTTACCAAATTCTAAACTCCATTTATTCCCGTATTCCCCTGCTATGTTCAGCATTTCTTGCAGGTCTTTCTGGGACTCTGTCATGAGTACAATGTCATCTGCGAAAAACAGACCTGGAATTTTCAGGTCACCTACCTTTATTCCCTTATTACACTCCATTAACTGGTCCCCCAGCTCCTTTATATACAGGGCAAACAAAATCGGGGACAGCACACATCCCTGTTTTAGACCTATAGCCAGGCGTGCATTCTCTACTTCTACCTTTCCTAATGAAAGTGTACAGTCTACATCTTTATATAATGCCTTCAGAATTTCTAGAAAATTCCCACCAAATCCTAGTCCACTTAGTTTTTCCCACAGGGCATCTCTCCATACCCTGTCATAAGCTTTCCTCACATCTAAGAAACCCATGAAGACTTTCTTCCGCTTCTGCCTTGCCAACTCTAACACCTGGGTCAATGTGAAGATGTGATCACCTACCCTTCTGCCTGGTCTGAATCCATTCTGAATTTCCCTCAGAAGTCCAAGCCTTTCTACTATTCTACTTAATCTCCTGTACATTATCCTACTGAATATTTTTCCCACATTTGATGAAATGGCAATACCCCTACATTGATCCAATTGGCCTCCTGGGCCCTTCTTTGGGATATACGAGATCCTGAGTTTATTCCATTCCTTTGGTACTTGTCTTTTCTCAATAACCCTATTGAACAGCAACTGCAAGCTATCCTTAATTTCTTCTGGTCCTCTCTTTTTGAATTCCGACAGTATGTCATCTTGCCCTGGTGCTTTGCGTAGTCTCATCTGCTCAATTGCTATTTCAACTTCTATACTTCTGACTCTGCAACGCATCTCTGGATCCCATTGATCCTGTGTGTATTCTGCTTGACACCCTGGTACTGTTCCCTGACCCCAGTGTGGATTATTAACTTCTTGCCAATGCTCCCTTAAAGCTTCCTGTATATATTTATGCATAAGCATAAGACTAAAAATTTACCAGTAATCTTCCATAATTTGTTCACATTTGATACAGGGATAAAACACATAATACAAGACAAAAACAAATATCATGAAAAAAAAGGTCAAATGCAATAGGTCAAATTTTAACATAAAATATCATGGACCTTCAGTTTGGAACAATATACCAGGATTTCTAACATACATCCCCAATTACAATTTATTCAAGAAGGAAATATATATATATGCAAACAACTTAGAACCGTACGAATGAATCAGAGTAATGTTCATTTGGTTTAACTGGGTGGATCTGTCGTCATAAATAATATTGCGTGAGATTTACCAAGTTATATTTCAAGTTTCAAAAATTAACAAAATTTTGACACCTTAATCCAGTTATTGACTCATCAAATGAACTCATGTCACAAAATCATTCACAATTTATTTTTCACCTTGCATTTAGTGACAAGCCCTGACGCATGGGGCCAGTTCCATTAGGGCATTTGGTTTGCAGCAGAAGATGATATAATGTTCTTCACATGGCAACTTTTTCCTGACAGAATACTTTTTTCACTGTTGAAGCGTGTACTTCTATAAGTTGACGGAAAAAAAGATGCTTCGAAGCCAATAGGTCTTAGTACTTTTATTCAATAATCAGTGCAGAACATCAGCTCTGTTCAGTGAACAGATTAGCCTTTAGTGTGCTTTACCAAGACTAATGTAAATGAAGCGATTTAGCTTCATAGTATCTGTAGAAAGTAGGTAAATAAACCAAACAAGCATACAGAATGATTTCTCCATTTACCCATAAATATAATTGTCTGTGTGTCACAGATCATAAAACAAAGGAAGCCACTCCATTTTATCCACAGTTTACAAAGGCAGCTGTTATTGGAAACCATCTGCTAATCAGATTTGAACATACATCGTCAAGGAACAGATGTCCCATTTAAGTATTTGTGATATTCATGGAAGGACGTTTTCAGCAAAGCATCATTCAGTATCCTTCCTAAAAAAAAACAGGGATCTTTTCAGCAATGATGGCTACAAGTGTCACTTAAGCTGTTCTTTCACGATCAGGATGCATATGATATGAAAATATAAGGAAGCAAGCTTGGTACGAGTCCCCTTGCCATCGACATTGTGAGGGGCACAGAGCAGACAATCGCAAAGTCGCCACTTTCTTACAGAAAGCACATACCATGTTGCAAATGTTTTGCTTGATTCTAACATTCTTTTTTGACACTGATTGTAATGTTAGGAAAGCTGCACTTGCATCCAGTCTATTTCTTTGTGATATTGAATTTCGGTCTTGTATTCTTTCTGGTGGTGCTGCTGTCCCGTAACACAACTGGAGAATAATTAACGCCAGGACGACCCTGCAAAAAGACAAATACAATTATGTCATTTGTAATGGAAACGGCAATAACGTCATTGCTTCTGTTATCAGGGTTATAAAGGGAACATGTGATGACTGTTTGGCAAAAGCTTTAGTAATTTATTTTATGCTGGACCCTTCCAATATCTTGAAAATCAGATAAGATTGTATCGTGTACCTTTAACAGATAATTTCCCTTTAAAGGTTTCAGTAAGTGCAAACAGCAATGACCATGATCCAATTCAAATTCAGCAGGATCAATTTCATTGCATTTCTTGTCAGAAGGAACGTATGAACTAAGAGGCCTGAAGGCATTTTATAGCTGGTGTCTGTCCATGTGTCCATCTGTTAGTGTGTCCGTGTAAATGCCAGGCAAACTATATATAATGAACCTGGCAACATAGGATCATATCATTTTTACAGGTGATCATCTTTGTATGTGTCTACTTCAAGTTTGAAGGACAACGGTATTCACTAAATTTCAAGTTCAAAAGGGTCAATTCACTTTAAACATTAGAGAACCAGATAAGCTAGGATCATAAAGCATTAAAGGAGACGAACCTTAAAAGGGTGTAGACTGAGTTGCAAGGACAACGAGCTTGATATATATTTAAGGTCACCAGGGACAATTATCTCAGAATTCATTGCAATATTTTGAGATTTATATAGGATCGTGTATCTTTTTCACCTTGGATGCATTATTCGCTAAGTTTGAAGCTCAATGACCATGATCAAAATTCAATATCAGCAGTCCATTTTCTTTTTGTGATCAGCATAGGTTGTATACAGAATTAGATAAGCTAGTTACCCTAAAATTTTTAGGTTGATTACCCTTATGAAGTGTATGCTTAGTTCTACAATGACCTTGACTAAGTCTGAAGCTCAGCAATGTGTATGTGACCTCTTTGTTCACAATATCAAAAGAATTGTATAAGCTAAGCGATCTGGGGTTGCTGTAACAGTGTGGCGTCTGTGCGTATGTCAGTCCATCATTGTGTCTGTGCAGATGTTATGGCCAGACTGCCTAAGATAGAGATGTGCCAGGTACAACTACACACTTACGTCTGCACATTTGAACTATCAATGAAGTGTCAAACTCTGTTAAACACACCTTCAGCGTGCAAAGTAATAAAAATGGCAAATATTCTAGGTAATTTCAAATGATTTTTATCTCTAGCAACTTGGAAATGTCAAAAATAGTTAAACAATAAAGTGACTTGGAAAACACCTAACTCCATTCCTGGCATGAAAAAGTAAAACTTATTCTTCAAAGTTCATTATTAAAATGTCTTTAAGAAGCAACAAATAGCAGAATGCTCTCATCATTTGTTCAGTTTTGAATTAAAAATAGCAGCGAAATATCACTCAAATTCAGCAGATTTTAAACTTCCTCATTGTATAGATTCAGTATGCTTTGTTTCGTAATTAGATTTCAAGTACTACACGATGACGCTCTAAATATTACAAACGGCTTCAAATTCATTACGAGCTCTGGACAGCTACTAATGAAACTCAATATTAGAAGGCAGTAGTTCCTCTATTGCAATTCTCCTGGATTTTGTTTACATCAAATGCTAACAATTGGTAGATACCCCAAAGAATTTAAAGAAAGCTAAGATTTTTGCCCTGTCATTAAAACAAATTAAGATACTTTGCTAAAAAAATTGCAGACCCGTCTGTCTCTGTCTTTCTCAAGTGTCAGAAAAGGGTAGCTTATAACACATGTTGTAATAAATTTCATAAAAATGCTCGATTCTACAAAAACTAATACAGATTTTTAAATTTCGGCTCCAATCATACCACTATCCCTGAATACCTATAACGAGTATATCACAACTCAGGCATCCGTGAAATACACCCAGCAGTATATTTTAACTGTGTATACAGTGTTTGATACCTTACATCATAACATTTATTAACACAACATAAAATGATAAATTCAACTAATGTTATTGAAAGTTTCAAAGGTACATGAAAATAGAAATCAAAATGTATGGTTACATGAGTTGTCTTCCAATTTTGCACCTTTTCTACTCGGATGCCTCTGTGTTGAATCCTTGGGTTTCTTCTTTCTAGATTATATTATAATCTCCATACCGTTCCCAATAAATGTGAATTAATCTTGAGCTGATTGCAGAGCATACCTAAAGTAATACCCTCATCCGTTTCGTGTGACAATAGGAATAATCTTACTCAATCCTAAATTATATATCCTGAACTTGCGAAAATTTGAAAATTGGATAACGCCTTCAATTTTTCCATAAATATATTCCTGAAAACTTAAGATATGGTTTTGCATCCGGTCCCTAGACAACTCAATTTGCGCTAAAATCTCATGATCAATTATGTTCCAATTGAAAGAATAAACGTAATAGTCTTCATAGGATAAGAAATTAATGACAGCTTATTTTTGGCTCGAAACATACATTAAATGTGATATAAACTTGTTATGACCACGGCTACTACAAAGCAGTAACCCGTGCTGCATATTGATTATTGTCTCATTGTGCTTTATTTACTTGATTCTTCAGTATCTGCAAATATCAGTTGTGATTTCTGAGGTATCTGAAAATGTGGCACACAGCATTGCATCCCCGAGTATTCTCCTTACACTCTCCATACTATAGCGCTTACTGCATGTTTTGTTACTGATTTTATTTTATTTATTTTTTTTTTGGGGGGGGGGGTTATATGGTTTTAATTCATAATATTTTATCTGGGTTTTAACCTTCCTTACATTCATATACTTTGTCTTGAAACAGTTGCCAAGTATTTGCATAATGGTTGGTCGTGGTTGTAGATACTATCATCACTGCATTCAAAGAAAATGTGGCAGGACTTTTTAGAATGAAATGTGCTACAGAAAACGTTATCCATTAAAGTAGCACGTCTTTCGGATAGACGTATTGGCAAAGTAATTTTGAGAACAAAACTACTTTTCAGTATGACATCCAGGTACTCCGAAAACTTTTCCCTCAAATTTACCTGTAATAAACCAATGTTAAAATGTCCAACAATAAATTTGTGCGATTTTCTTTAGACAAAGCCTCGATAATGGTAGTAATCTCACAAATGAATGTCTAGGTCATCAGTACGGTCCCTTGGGGGTCTATAAATATTACCTTATATAATTGGTTGTTTTAAACCATAACCCATGATGTTGATAAATTGACCCTCCCATATTCTGTTAGGAGAGTAAAAATCACAGAAAGTATATTGAAAATTCTTATGCAAGTAAATCATAAGACCACTATGTGAGCTGCAGGTAGCTCCAAGAAGAATAGACACATAATTTGCCATCTCATATAAGAAGAAGCGTCGCGCCCATTACCTACAATCCAAGTTTCCTGAATACAGATAGCAGTAAAAGTGTGTGGAACTTTTCAATAGAAAAAAAATTGTGTAGGATATGTATGGTCAAATCAGGTTTCAGAAAGAGTAATTACATGGAGTTTGCTTGATGAACTATTTCACTGGTTTTGTCTGTCCCTAACAGCCTTAGCTATTGCAGTGAAGTCACTGGCTGCTACTTGTGATGGCGTATATATTAATTTTCTGTACACTGAGATCGTCTGTTAACACTAAATCACGGCATTTACTTCAGTGAGCCAAACATCAGAGCCCTTGTGGTACTGTGCAGGTATCAGAGGGTGTCTCCAGAATTATTTTCGCATTATAGTCACTGTCAGTCCAAGTCTACCAATGACGCAGGTTTACTCCTTTAGGAGACAATGAAGACATCAAAAGACTTGATTGTTCCCCCCCCCCCCCACACACACACACTTCGTCCTATTTGACCAGATTATTTTCAATGTTCATGCTCTGTGTGTACCCGAAATGACATTTTAAACTATGATGCATTCCAAACTTGTACATGAAACATACAAAATTCGCATATATAACCAACAATGCATGCTGCTGGCAATTCTCTCTCTCTCTCTCTCTCTCTCTCTCTCTCTCTCTCTCTCTCTATATATATATATATATATATATATGTATATATATGTATGTATGTGTGTGTGTGTGTGTGTGTGTGTGTGTGTGTGTATGCAGTAAATTCTGTCCTTGCATATACCTTCGCAATTGTGACAAATCTGTAATGTGGACAGATTTACCCCTCCCTTAATTTTCCAGTCACTTTCATCAAAGGGACACCTCCCTAATCAGGACACCTATCTAATGTGCATAAAGGACACTTTTCATGATCCAAAATCCAAAAATAATCTGCTTATTCTAGACACAACAGATATATAACAAACATGCCAGTGAACAAGAAATTCCCTTGTTCTCAACTTTCAATAGCCAGTTGGACAGGTGCATATAATGGCTATTTCTGAAGAAACGCAGGCAGCTAAAATCTCAGTCTAGGCAACTGACCTTAGCATGTTCTTCTTTACTGTATTTACTCGCCTGCGATTATAATATGACTACTTTGTACTATTTACCAAATAGAGAAGTAAATTCTATGCGAGAAAGTTGTAGTTGTCACTTTCTTGTGAAGCAAAATACTATTAATAACATAAAGTGACCTTTCCATATATATTGACAGACAAGTTAAATATATATATATATATATATGACCTGTCATAAATTTGCAAAGTAATTGTACTAGTCCGTCAGATAAACATCCGGACGACCATGTTGAGAATAGATATAAGCTACGCTGCACGCCTGAATCGTTCCATCCGACGTCAGTCAGACATTTCCGACATCAACCAAATAGCGAATATTAACATCTATAGTCACATTCCTTTATAAAGCAGTCAACAGCATTGTAGTAGTTTCACTTAATAATTAGCCCACTTCTATTATTTTGAAAGAACCCTGAAAGAAATGGTGGAAGACAAAGACTGATCTTACCCAAACGTAGTTGGAAAACAGTGCATCTTTGGTATTCCTGGTATAAATTGGTGGTGGTATCTCGGACAGACCTGGTGGTCCTACAATTCAGATTCACAGTAAGGGGAAAGTGAGATACACGATTTGTCCTCCCCATATAAAGGCAAGTCGTGACGCTTTCCTCTGTACGTCAGGCTTTCTCATTAAAAATTTTCACCCTTGACATTTCCATGACCATAGTTCAAGTCATGTTTTATCAGCTGTGGCATCGTGTTTTTTTTTTTTTTTTTTTAATTTATTTTTTTTACATGTTCTGAACAGACTAGTCTACTGTCACTATTCAAAATCTATGGTCATGTGCATAGCATGGAACTCCAGTTATGCAAAATGATTGCCTGGCCGTGATTGGAGCTTTATGTGCCCACAAGAACATTGTATTGATCACGCTATTAGCGTCAGGGTCCTTGTAATTATACCAAAAGAAAATAGTTTGTTAGTTGATCCGTGAATAAAGCCAAATACTAGATTTAAATTCATTTGAACTAATGTACGTGTTTTCACTCGGGGACAGTTTAAAGTAATTTAGCAACTGCAAACTATCTCATATATCCCAGCACCTCGTAAAAAACGTTTCTCCTTCAAAATTTCGTTCACCTAATGTTTCAGCAATGTAAGATTGCCCGTTTCTGGTGTTACCTTTCATGAAATCATTTCAGTAAAGGCAGAGCAGGCCGCATTTAGACTTCTATATATATACTACAGTTTTGTATGTTGTTCAGTAAAAAAAGACAGCATTTTGCAGACATTCTGCAACATCATAACCTCACTTGTCATGCTTTTCTCTGGCATGATTCAGCATTGTTCCTGAGATCTCTTAGGTTTCAGCATTAGGTATTACTCTTGTCTTCGTATTACTCTTGTCTTTGAAAGGGAATTTTTTTTTATCTTGAGGCGAATGTTCTGAACAAAACATACAATAATTTGGGGGGTCAAGTGTCTGGGCAGTACTTGACTGTATTTGAAATGCGTCTTTATCCTCCTCAGGACAATCAGGTTTCCTTTTTCTTTAGCTTTGGAACTTAATGGTGTGTATTTTTTGTGATAAAGAGCAAAAATCCTAAGAAGTGTTGCCTTTTCAAATGTTTCGCGTCGGTCATATCCTTGTTCAACCTTAACAACACAAGTGTCCTGCATCCCTTTCGACAATTATAATTGCTTCTGGTGAAGTTTTTTTTTTTTTTTTTTTTTTTTTTTGACAGATATGCAGGGTATGTCCGTTCCATTAATCTTTAAAGAAATTTATACAATAAGTTTGACAATTTTGAAAGCCATTTGCATAAAATGGCCCGGATTGAAATGGTTGAATGTGCTGCCAATGTTAGACACATAATTCCCCTACCAAAAACCTAAGGAACATCTGAAGAAGTCTTCAATTGCTATTGGCAGTACCTCTTGGCCGAAAACATGAATCTGAAACACAGCATCTGGCAACAATACAGAACGATTTTTACAATTTCATTCACAGTAGTTGTCATGGGTTCCTTGGGCTATCTCTTGTATGATTTGAATTGAAATAGAAATGGTTTTTACCTTACAATGGTTACAATGCTTGTGAACTGGATATCTGAACTTGTATCCAAAGGCTCCTGTTGTTGGTATGGAGAACAGAAACTGTTTTTCCAAATGAATGGATTCCAAAAAAGCCCTGGGGGTACCTGACTAAAACTGCCAGTTGCCTTCTCGAGGGACAGCCTGCTTCAAGTCAGGAGTTAAATTGATGTCTTGACATTGGTATTGGAAGATACATGATGTTTTGGTATTTCTTGGAACTATACATTTTGCTGTATTTAGCTCAGCTCCCACTGCTTGGCTGAAATTTATGAATATATGTAAAATTTCTCTCAACTACCTTGTATTAGCATACAATGTTTTTGCAATTGTCTCTGTGCACAAAAATGCAGATTGTGGTGCCAAAAGTACTCCAATCATAATCAACTTTCCTGGATTCTCTATGTCCTAATTCAAAAATTTCAATCATGTTAACTTGTATGTCAATACTCTATCAATACTGATAGCAAGTGCCAATGAGGAAATAACAGTCAGTCTGAACGCCATCTTGAAATCTGGAAATAGCTCTTGTGAGATTGTCAGGACTTTTAGTATCTTGTTCTAATCATATTTCTGGATATATTCTGAAAGCAGTTCACCTTGTGACTAATTCTAGGTGTTGGCCCTGTATGAGATACAGTGGTTGGCCTAACATTTGCTCTGTGACTTTTTACAGTGACGATATAATGTATTTCTTTTGTAGTGATAGGGTAGTAGCCCGTCCTTAATGTGCATCCCTCTACACTCTAAAATACTCATAAATGTGAACTCGTTCACTTTACAAATCAAAGAGTATTTAAGTTCATTTATTTGGAAACATTAATTATAAGCAAATTATTTGACGAGTTCATGGGCTTTGGGTAAAAAAAGAAAGGCATACGGCCCTGTGCAAAACTGGGTTGGTCATGTCTTTTACATTATTTGTTAGAGCTTACAGTCAAAATATACCTTGTATTATCTTGATATTTCAATTTGATCACATTCTCTGAACTCCTGTAGAAAGTTCCTTATTAATATGATGCCATACATACATACATACATACATACATACATACATACATACATACATACATACATACATACATACATACATACATGCATGCATGCATACATACATACATACATACACACATACAAAGTGTATCTTATATATGTATACTTATATGACATGATGTGCAATTACAACTGTCACAATCAATACCGTTTTGAGTATGTGATATGATAAACCTGCAATAATTTTCGAAGAGTCAAAGTCAGAATACTTTTATATGACATTTAGAATAATAGGTGTTACATAGCAAACAATTGCAATGTAAAAAACTTTTAAAGCCTATTTTCTGATGCAATAATTGTGTGCAAAAGTATGATAGGCATTATAGGATGACCCCAGCCAAGGGCAGTAAGTCTGCTATGATTGGGGCCACCTGGGAGAGAGCAGAGAGAAAATTAACATCCTCTTGCCAATAAACCCTGCAAATTAAGACACAATAAAGTCACCTGTGGTAATATGCAAGCCACACTCGCTAGGAATATGCCTTCAGCTGTTACATAAAAATCAATTTGGCACTGTACAAAAATCTTGAATCTGTGTGTGAAAATATGCTTATGAATAATTCGGAAAAACCGGAATATGCATGTGGATTTATCTTGTCTGTGACACAAGAAGGATATCCGGTAAGAGCATTATGATTTGCAGATCCAATGAGACCCACAACTGTAGTCTGTAAGAGAAAAATACATTCACACGAGACACCCATAGCAAAAATGTAATAATTCAATGTGATAAAAAAAAGAGTTGTAAATTGAAAACAAGACAGTGCAAATCATAATGCTCTTACCGGATAAAATATTCTGAAGGTACACCATATTTTTTTCAAATGAGAGCCATTAAGTTTTATTTCAGATATAACCCAAATCAATCACCATCCTATTTTATGGATTTTTCTAAATTCCTTTACATACTCAACAATACAAAACCAGAAGAAAACAAGATATGTCTTCTCTAAGCCCACCAAGACTGCTTCAGAGGAATGTATCAGACATTATATTCTTCCTTATTATTAATTCCTTCTTGTGTCACAGACAAGATAAATCCACATTCATATTCCGGTTTTTCCGAATTATTCATAAGCATATTTTCACACACAGATTCAAGATTTTTGTACAGTGCCAAATTGATTTTTATGTAACAGCTGAAGGCATATTCCTAGCGAGTGTGGCTTGCATATTACCACAGGTGACTTTATTGTGTCTTAATTTGCAGGGTTTATTGGCAAGAGGATGTTAATTTTCTCTCTGCTCTCTCCCAGGTGGCCCCAATCATAGCAGACTTACTGCCCTTGGCTGGGGTCATCCTATCATGCCTATCATACTTTTGCACACAATTATTGCATCAGAAAATAGGCTTTAAAAGTTTTTTACATTGCAATTGTTTGCTATGTAACACCTATTATTCTAAATGTCATATATAAGTATTCTGACTTTGACTCTTCGAAAATTATTGCAGGTTTATCATATCACATACTCAAAACGGTATTGATTGTGACAGTTGTAATTGCACATCATGTCATATAAGTATACATATATAAGATACACTTTGTATGTGTGTATGTATGTATGTATGTATGCATGCATGCATGTATGTATGTATGTATGTATGTATGTATGTATGGCATCATATTAATAAGGAACTTTCTACAGGAGTTCAGAGAATGTGATCAAATTGAAATATCAAGATAATACAAGGTATATTTTGACTGTAAGCTCTAACAAATAATGTAAAAGACATGACCAACCCAGTTTTGCACAGGGCCGTATGCCTTTCTTTTTTTACCCAAAGCCCATGAACTCGTCAAATAATTTGCTTATAATTAATGTTTCCAAATAAATGAACTTAAAATACTCTTTGATTTGTAAAGTGAATGAGTTCACATGTATGAGTATTTTAGAGTGTAGAGGGATGCACATTAAGGACGGGCTACTACCCTATCACTACAAAAGAAATACATTATATCGTCACTGTAAAAAGTCACAGAGCAAATGTTAGGCCAACCACTGTATCTCATACAGGGCCAACACCTAGAATTAGTCACAAGGTGAACTGCTTTCAGAATATATCCAGAAATATGATTAGAACAAGATACTAAAAGTCCTGACAATCTCACAAGAGCTATTTCCAGATTTCAAGATGGCGTTCAGACTGACTGTTATTTCCTCATTGGCACTTGCTATCAGTATTGATAGAGTATTGACATACAAGTTAACATGATTGAAATTTTTGAATTAGGACATAGAGAATCCAGGAAAGTTGATTATGATTGGAGTACTTTTGGCACCACAATCTGCATTTTTGTGCACAGAGACAATTGCAAAAACATTGTATGCTAATACAAGGTAGTTGAGAGAAATTTTACATATATTCATAAATTTCAGCCAAGCAGTGGGAGCTGAGCTAAATACAGCAAAATGTATAGTTCCAAGAAATACCAAAACATCATGTATCTTCCAATACCAATGTCAAGACATCAATTTAACTCCTGACTTGAAGCAGGCTGTCCCTCGAGAAGGCAACTGGCAGTTTTAGACAGGTACCCCCAGGGCTTTTTTGGAATCCATTCATTTGGAAAAACAGTTTCTGTTCTCCATACCAACAACAGGAGCCTTTGGATACAAGTTCAGATATCCAGTTCACAAGCATTGTAACCATTGTAAGGTAAAAACCATTTCTATTTCAATTCAAATCATACAAGAGATAGCCCAAGGAACCCATGACAACTACTGTGAATGAAATTGTAAAAATCGTTCTGTATTGTTGCCAGATGCTGTGTTTCAGATTCATGTTTTCGGCCAAGAGGTACTGCCAATAGCAATTGAAGACTTCTTCAGATGTTCCTTAGGTTTTTGGTAGGGGAATTATGTGTCTAACATTGGCAGCACATTCAACCATTTCAATCCGGGCCATTTTATGCAAATGGCTTTCAAAATTGTCAAACTTATTGTATAAATTTCTTTAAAGATTAATGGAACGGACATACCCTGCATATCTGTCAAAAAAAAAAAAAAAAAAAAAACAAACTTCACCAGAAGCAATTATAATTGTCGAAAGGGATGCAGGACACTTGTGTTGTTAAGGTTGAACAAGGATATGACCGACGCGAAACATTTGAAAAGGCAACACTTCTTAGGATTTTTGCTCTTTATCACAAAAAATACACACGATTAAGTTCCAAAGCTAAAGAAAAAGGAAACCTGATTGTCCTGAGGAGGATAAAGACGCATTTCAAATACAGTCAAGTACTGCCCAGACACTTGACCCCCCAAATTATTGTATGTTTTGTTCAGAACATTCGCCTCAAGATAAAAAAAAATTCCCTTTCAAAGACAAGAGTAATACGAAGACAAGAGTAATACCTAATGCTGAAACCTAAGAGATCTCAGGAACAATGCTGAATCATGCCAGAGAAAAGCATGACAAGTGAGGTTATGATGTTGCAGAATGTCTGCAAAATGCTGTCTTTTTTTGCTGAACAACATACAAAACTGTAGTATATATATAGAAGTCTAAATGCGGCCTGCTCTGCCTTTACTGAAATGATTTCATGAAAGGTAACACCAGAAACGGGCAATCTTACATTGCTGAAACATTAGGTGAACGAAATTTTGAAGGAGAAACGTTTTTTACGAGGTGCTGGGATATATGAGATAGTTTGCAGTTGCTAAATTACTTTAAACTGTCCCCGAGTGAAAACACGTACATTAGTTCAAATGAATTTAAATCTAGTATTTGGCTTTATTCACGGATCAACTAACAAACTATTTTCTTTTGGTATAATTACAAGGACCCTGACGCTAATAGCGTGATCAATACAATGTTCTTGTGGGCACATAAAGTTCCAATCACGGCCAGGCAATCATTTTGCATAACTGGAGTTCCATGCTATGCACATGACCATAGATTTTGAATAGTGACAGTAGACTAGTCTGTTCAGAACATGTAAAAAAAATAAATTAAAAAAAAAAAAAAAAAAAACACGATGCCACAGCTGATAAAACATGACTTGAACTATGGTCATGGAAATGTCAAGGGTGAAAATTTTTAATGAGAAAGCCTGACGTACAGAGGAAAGCGTCACGACTTGCCTTTATATGGGGAGGACAAATCGTGTATCTCACTTTCCCCTTACTGTGAATCTGAATTGTAGGACCACCAGGTCTGTCCGAGATACCACCACCAATTTATACCAGGAATACCAAAGATGCACTGTTTTCCAACTACGTTTGGGTAAGATCAGTCTTTGTCTTCCACCATTTCTTTCAGGGTTCTTTCAAAATAATAGAAGTGGGCTAATTATTAAGTGAAACTACTACAATGCTGTTGACTGCTTTATAAAGGAATGTGACTATAGATGTTAATATTCGCTATTTGGTTGATGTCCGAAATGTCTGACTGACGTCGGATGGAACGATTCAGGCGTGCAGCGTAGCTTATATCTATTCTCAACATGGTCGTCCGGATGTTTATCTGACGGACTAGTACAATTACTTTGCAAATTTATGACAGGTCATATATATATATATATATATTCAACTTGTCTGTCAATATATATGGAAAGGTCACTTTATGTTATTAATAGTATTTTGCTTCACAAGAAAGTGACAACTACAACTTTCTCGCATAGAATTTACTTCTCTATTTGGTAAATAGTACAAAGTAGTCATATTATAATCGCAGGCGAGTAAATACAGTAAAGAAGAACATGCTAAGGTCAGTTGCCTAGACTGAGATTTTAGCTGCCTGCGTTTCTTCAGAAATAGCCATTATATGCACCTGTCCAACTGGCTATTGAAAGTTGAGAACAAGGGAATTTCTTGTTCACTGGCATGTTTGTTATATATCTGTTGTGTCTAGAATAAGCAGATTATTTTTGGATTTTGGATCATGAAAAGTGTCCTTTATGCACATTAGATAGGTGTCCTGATTAGGGAGGTGTCCCTTTGATGAAAGTGACTGGAAAATTAAGGGAGGGGTAAATCTGTCCACATTACAGATTTGTCACAATTGCGAAGGTATATGCAAGGACAGAATTTACTGCATACACACACACACACACACACACACACATACATACATATATATGTATATATATATATATATATATATATATATATATATATATATATATATATAGAGAGAGAGAGAGAGAGAGAGAGAGAGAGGGAGAGAGAGAGAGAGAGAGAGAGAGAGAATTGCCAGCAGCATGCATTGTTGGTTATATATGCGAATTTTGTATGTTTCATGTACAAGTTTGGAATGCATCATAGTTTAAAATGTCATTTCGGGTACACACAGAGCATGAACATTGAAAATAATCTGGTCAAATAGGACGAAGTGTGTGTGTGTGTGGGGGGGGGGGAACAATCAAGTCTTTTGATGTCTTCATTGTCTCCTAAAGGAGTAAACCTGCGTCACTGGTAGACTTGGACTGACAGTGACTATAATGCGGAAATAATTCTGGAGACACCCTCTGATACCTGCACAGTACCACAAGGGCTCTGATGTTTGGCTCACTGAAGTAAATGCCGTGATTTAGTGTTAACAGACGATCTCAGTGTACAGAAAATTAATATATACGCCATCACAAGTAGCAGCCAGTGACTTCACTGCAATAGCTAAGGCTGTTAGGGACAGACAAAACCAGTGAAATAGTTCATCAAGCAAACTCCATGTAATTACTCTTTCTGAAACCTGATTTGACCATACATATCCTACACAATTTTTTTTCTATTGAAAAGTTCCACACACTTTTACTGCTATCTGTATTCAGGAAACTTGGATTGTAGGTAATGGGCGCGACGCTTCTTCTTATATGAGATGGCAAATTATGTGTCTATTCTTCTTGGAGCTACCTGCAGCTCACATAGTGGTCTTATGATTTACTTGCATAAGAATTTTCAATATACTTTCTGTGATTTTTACTCTCCTAACAGAATATGGGAGGGTCAATTTATCAACATCATGGGTTATGGTTTAAAACAACCAATTATATAAGGTAATATTTATAGACCCCCAAGGGACCGTACTGATGACCTAGACATTCATTTGTGAGATTACTACCATTATCGAGGCTTTGTCTAAAGAAAATCGCACAAATTTATTGTTGGACATTTTAACATTGGTTTATTACAGGTAAATTTGAGGGAAAAGTTTTCGGAGTACCTGGATGTCATACTGAAAAGTAGTTTTGTTCTCAAAATTACTTTGCCAATACGTCTATCCGAAAGACGTGCTACTTTAATGGATAACGTTTTCTGTAGCACATTTCATTCTAAAAAGTCCTGCCACATTTTCTTTGAATGCAGTGATGATAGTATCTACAACCACGACCAACCATTATGCAAATACTTGGCAACTGTTTCAAGACAAAGTATATGAATGTAAGGAAGGTTAAAACCCAGATAAAATATTATGAATTAAAACCATATAACCCCCCCCCCCCAAAAAAAAAAAAAAAATAAAATCAGTAACAAAACATGCAGTAAGCGCTATAGTATGGAGAGTGTAAGGAGAATACTCGGGGATGCAATGCTGTGTGCCACATTTTCAGATACCTCAGAAATCACAACTGATATTTGCAGATACTGAAGAATCAAGTAAATAAAGCACAATGAGACAATAATCAATATGCAGCACGGGTTACTGCTTTGTAGTAGCCGTGGTCATAACAAGTTTATATCACATTTAATGTATGTTTCGAGCCAAAAATAAGCTGTCATTAATTTCTTATCCTATGAAGACTATTACGTTTATTCTTTCAATTGGAACATAATTGATCATGAGATTTTAGCGCAAATTGAGTTGTCTAGGGACCGGATGCAAAACCATATCTTAAGTTTTCAGGAATATATTTATGGAAAAATTGAAGGCGTTATCCAATTTTCAAATTTTCGCAAGTTCAGGATATATAATTTAGGATTGAGTAAGATTATTCCTATTGTCACACGAAACGGATGAGGGTATTACTTTAGGTATGCTCTGCAATCAGCTCAAGATTAATTCACATTTATTGGGAACGGTATGGAGATTATAATATAATCTAGAAAGAAGAAACCCAAGGATTCAACACAGAGGCATCCGAGTAGAAAAGGTGCAAAATTGGAAGACAACTCATGTAACCATACATTTTGATTTCTATTTTCATGTACCTTTGAAACTTTCAATAACATTAGTTGAATTTATCATTTTATGTTGTGTTAATAAATGTTATGATGTAAGGTATCAAACACTGTATACACAGTTAAAATATACTGCTGGGTGTATTTCACGGATGCCTGAGTTGTGATATACTCGTTATAGGTATTCAGGGATAGTGGTATGATTGGAGCCGAAATTTAAAAATCTGTATTAGTTTTTGTAGAATCGAGCATTTTTATGAAATTTATTACAACATGTGTTATAAGCTACCCTTTTCTGACACTTGAGAAAGACAGAGACAGACGGGTCTGCAATTTTTTTAGCAAAGTATCTTAATTTGTTTTAATGACAGGGCAAAAATCTTAGCTTTCTTTAAATTCTTTGGGGTATCTACCAATTGTTAGCATTTGATGTAAACAAAATCCAGGAGAATTGCAATAGAGGAACTACTGCCTTCTAATATTGAGTTTCATTAGTAGCTGTCCAGAGCTCGTAATGAATTTGAAGCCGTTTGTAATATTTAGAGCGTCATCGTGTAGTACTTGAAATCTAATTACGAAACAAAGCATACTGAATCTATACAATGAGGAAGTTTAAAATCTGCTGAATTTGAGTGATATTTCGCTGCTATTTTTAATTCAAAACTGAACAAATGATGAGAGCATTCTGCTATTTGTTGCTTCTTAAAGACATTTTAATAATGAACTTTGAAGAATAAGTTTTACTTTTTCATGCCAGGAATGGAGTTAGGTGTTTTCCAAGTCACTTTATTGTTTAACTATTTTTGACATTTCCAAGTTGCTAGAGATAAAAATCATTTGAAATTACCTAGAATATTTGCCATTTTTATTACTTTGCACGCTGAAGGTGTGTTTAACAGAGTTTGACACTTCATTGATAGTTCAAATGTGCAGACGTAAGTGTGTAGTTGTACCTGGCACATCTCTATCTTAGGCAGTCTGGCCATAACATCTGCACAGACACAATGATGGACTGACATACGCACAGACGCCACACTGTTACAGCAACCCCAGATCGCTTAGCTTATACAATTCTTTTGATATTGTGAACAAAGAGGTCACATACACATTGCTGAGCTTCAGACTTAGTCAAGGTCATTGTAGAACTAAGCATACACTTCATAAGGGTAATCAACCTAAAAATTTTAGGGTAACTAGCTTATCTAATTCTGTATACAACCTATGCTGATCACAAAAAGAAAATGGACTGCTGATATTGAATTTTGATCATGGTCATTGAGCTTCAAACTTAGCGAATAATGCATCCAAGGTGAAAAAGATACACGATCCTATATAAATCTCAAAATATTGCAATGAATTCTGAGATAATTGTCCCTGGTGACCTTAAATATATATCAAGCTCGTTGTCCTTGCAACTCAGTCTACACCCTTTTAAGGTTCGTCTCCTTTAGTGCTTTATGATCCTAGCTTATCTGGTTCTCTAATGTTTAAAGTGAATTGACCCTTTTGAACTTGAAATTTAGTGAATACCGTTGTCCTTCAAACTTGAAGTAGACACATACAAAGATGATCACCTGTAAAAATGATATGATCCTATGTTGCCAGGTTCATTATATATAGTTTGCCTGGCATTTACACGGACACACTAACAGATGGACACATGGACAGACACCAGCTATAAAATGCCTTCAGGCCTCTTAGTTCATACGTTCCTTCTGACAAGAAATGCAATGAAATTGATCCTGCTGAATTTGAATTGGATCATGGTCATTGCTGTTTGCACTTACTGAAACCTTTAAAGGGAAATTATCTGTTAAAGGTACACGATACAATCTTATCTGATTTTCAAGATATTGGAAGGGTCCAGCATAAAATAAATTACTAAAGCTTTTGCCAAACAGTCATCACATGTTCCCTTTATAACCCTGATAACAGAAGCAATGACGTTATTGCCGTTTCCATTACAAATGACATAATTGTATTTGTCTTTTTGCAGGGTCGTCCTGGCGTTAATTATTCTCCAGTTGTGTTACGGGACAGCAGCACCACCAGAAAGAATACAAGACCGAAATTCAATATCACAAAGAAATAGACTGGATGCAAGTGCAGCTTTCCTAACATTACAATCAGTGTCAAAAAAGAATGTTAGAATCAAGCAAAACATTTGCAACATGGTATGTGCTTTCTGTAAGAAAGTGGCGACTTTGCGATTGTCTGCTCTGTGCCCCTCACAATGTCGATGGCAAGGGGACTCGTACCAAGCTTGCTTCCTTATATTTTCATATCATATGCATCCTGATCGTGAAAGAACAGCTTAAGTGACACTTGTAGCCATCATTGCTGAAAAGATCCCTGTTTTTTTTTAGGAAGGATACTAAATGATGCTTTGCTGAAAACGTCCTTCCATGAATATCACAAATACTTAAATGGGACATCTGTTCCTTGACGATGTATGTTCAAATCTGATTAGCAGATGGTTTCCAATAACAGCTGCCTTTGTAAACTGTGGATAAAATGGAGTGGCTTCCTTTGTTTTATGATCTGTGACACACAGACAATTATATTTATGGGTAAATGGAGAAATCATTCTGTATGCTTGTTTGGTTTATTTACCTACTTTCTACAGATACTATGAAGCTAAATCGCTTCATTTACATTAGTCTTGGTAAAGCACACTAAAGGCTAATCTGTTCACTGAACAGAGCTGATGTTCTGCACTGATTATTGAATAAAAGTACTAAGACCTATTGGCTTCGAAGCATCTTTTTTTCCGTCAACTTATAGAAGTACACGCTTCAACAGTGAAAAAAGTATTCTGTCAGGAAAAAGTTGCCATGTGAAGAACATTATATCATCTTCTGCTGCAAACCAAATGCCCTAATGGAACTGGCCCCATGCGTCAGGGCTTGTCACTAAATGCAAGGTGAAAAATAAATTGTGAATGATTTTGTGACATGAGTTCATTTGATGAGTCAATAACTGGATTAAGGTGTCAAAATTTTGTTAATTTTTGAAACTTGAAATATAACTTGGTAAATCTCACGCAATATTATTTATGACGACAGATCCACCCAGTTAAACCAAATGAACATTACTCTGATTCATTCGTACAGTTCTAAGTTGTTTGCATATATATATATTTCCTTCTTGAATAAATTGTAATTGGGGATGTATGTTAGAAATCCTGGTATATTGTTCCAAACTGAAGGTCCATGATATTTTATGTTAAAATTTGACCTATTGCATTTGACCTTTTTTTTCATGATATTTGTTTTTGTCTTGTATTATGTGTTTTATCCCTGTATCAAATGTGAACAAATTATGGAAGATTACTGGTAAATTTTTAGTCTTATGCTTATGCATAAATATATACAGGAAGCTTTAAGGGAGCATTGGCAAGAAGTTAATAATCCACACTGGGGTCAGGGAACAGTACCAGGGTGTCAAGCAGAATACACACAGGATCAATGGGATCCAGAGATGCGTTGCAGAGTCAGAAGTATAGAAGTTGAAATAGCAATTGAGCAGATGAGACTACGCAAAGCACCAGGGCCAGATGACATACTGTCGGAATTCAAAAAGAGAGGACCAGAAGAAATTAAGGATAGCTTGCAGTTGCTGTTCAATAGGGTTATTGAGAAAAGACAAGTACCAAAGGAATGGAATAAACTCAGGATCTCGTATATCCCAAAGAAGGGCCCAGGAGGCCAATTGGATCAATGTAGGGGTATTGCCATTTCATCAAATGTGGGAAAAATATTCAGTAGGATAATGTACAGGAGATTAAGTAGAATAGTAGAAAGGCTTGGACTTCTGAGGGAAATTCAGAATGGATTCAGACCAGGCAGAAGGGTAGGTGATCACATCTTCACATTGACCCAGGTGTTAGAGTTGGCAAGGCAGAAGCGGAAGAAAGTCTTCATGGGTTTCTTAGATGTGAGGAAAGCTTATGACAGGGTATGGAGAGATGCCCTGTGGGAAAAACTAAGTGGACTAGGATTTGGTGGGAATTTTCTAGAAATTCTGAAGGCATTATATAAAGATGTAGACTGTACACTTTCATTAGGAAAGGTAGAAGTAGAGAATGCACGCCTGGCTATAGGTCTAAAACAGGGATGTGTGCTGTCCCCGATTTTGTTTGCCCTGTATATAAAGGAGCTGGGGGACCAGTTAATGGAGTGTAATAAGGGAATAAAGGTAGGTGACCTGAAAATTCCAGGTCTGTTTTTCGCAGATGACATTGTACTCATGACAGAGTCCCAGAAAGACCTGCAAGAAATGCTGAACATAGCAGGGGAATACGGGAATAAATGGAGTTTAGAATTTGGTAAGGATAAGAGTAAAGTGATGACTTTTGGGAAGAAACCAGATTGGAATACAAAATGGAGAATTGGGCAGTTCCAAATTCCAGAAGGTAATGAACAATTAATTGAAATTGGGGAGGTTGAGATATCAGGTTGAGAAGATTAAACAGAAAGTGAACCGTACAAAAGGAATGATTAAAGCTACTGCACTGAACAGTTTCAACAGAGCATATACAGCAAGGGTATTATGGGATAGAGTTGCGATACCAGGGATGATATATGGCTTAGATGTGATTTCAATAAGTGAAGGAGATATCCAGGGAATGGAGAAAGTACAGAATGAGATGGGGAAATGGATACTGGGAGCACCACCATGTGCAGCAACAGAAGCAGTCCTAGGAGAGTTAGGATGGAATAAAATTACAGACAGGATTGCCAAAGCAAAGCTTAAGTACTGGGGATATTTACAATCAGTAAATAAAGAGAGGTGGTGCAGGAAGGTTTACAATAAAGTAGTCAAGGAACAAACAAGATGGGTCAAAGATATAAATAAGTTGGCAGAGAGATACGAATTGAAAGGATATGATGAGGTTGAAAACTGGAAAGTGTACATAGGTAGGACTGTCACAGAGGGCTGGAAAGAAGACTGGAAAAGAGGTGTCAGGGAAAAGAGTACACTAAAAGCATACAAGGTACTAGAAAAACCAAAGAAAAGTGTGTGTTGGGATGGAGGGAAGGGATCCAAGCTTCTTTTTCAAAGTAGGGCAGGAGTAATCAATCTAGAAAAGAGAAAACAGAAGTGGACAACAGGGAGTAATGGTAAATGTAAGGTATGTAGACAAGAGGCAGATGAGACAGTGGATCACTGGCTGTTGTGGTGTTATGCATATAGAGAGATAAGAGAAGAATTTTTCAGAAAGTGGCACAGGGAAGACTATAATAACAAGGGTCTAGAAGAGTTTCAGTGTTTAGAGGAAGAGGAACGTGTAGCATGGGTTTTAGGTTTGAAGGGTGGCTTTCTGGGAGGCAGGAAAGGCACTAAAAGCGTACAGGACTACCTGGTAGGGTGCTGGGAGAAAAGAAATGAATTGATAGGGCTTGATAGCAACAGGGTGAATTAGAATCTTAGATGCAGGGGGGAGAGGGAATGGTGGTAGCCCTTATAAGGGCTCCCATGGGATCCCCCATGGGAAATGCCTGAGCCTTAGAGGCGGGGATAGGGTGTATGAGGGAAGGTTTTTCTGCCCTTTTATGGGGGGGGGGGAGGGGAACTACAAGCGATGAGTGTTGGGGGATATATCCAGGGCCAGGGGCCCACCACAGCTGTGAGAGAGTGTGTGGTGGACTCTTTGCCTCGGCTCTGGTCCTGGTAAACATGGCAGCATGAGCTGATTAGCATAACCATGGTTTCCTCCATCTCATCATCATCTTCCTTTTTTTTTTTTTCCTAGGCCACCTGTGTCACACAGGACCGCGGCGCATAAGCGGGGAGCCACAGTATTATTATTATATTATTATATACTGGTAAAGTAAACATTAATTTTTGGAAAGGGCATAATATTTACGGAACTGAATAATGGAAAACTATGGAATTGAGGATGGGAAAAAGTTATTATTCTGATTATTTTCTTTTTAAGACATCCTAATATTTTTTAATTTGAAGGGTAAATAGATGACCATAATATATTGCAATAAGTAGAAAAAGGGATAGAAAAATGTGTAATAGAGATTAACTTAAGTTTTTCTACATAATTAAAGTCTTGCTTTTACCATAATTCCAACGAATTTAGCTTATTGGCAGCATATTCAATATATCGTTTTCTGTTAAGATTTTCGTCAATTAGCACGCCTCAAAAATTGTTACATTTAACTTTTCTATTTTGTTATCTTCAATCCAAATTTGAAATTCATCATTTTGAAATTTTGATTTGCTTAATGAATGCAATAACACATACCCCTTTTTTTAAAGTTTACAGATAATTTGTTCACTTTGAACCATTGTGATATTTTCTCGATCACATTGTTTAGTATATCATTTACTTGTTTTGGATGTTTCCCTGCAATAAGAAAGGTGGTATCATCTGCAAACAGAAGAGAAAATAATTTATCTGATACTAGATATAAATCGTTAATATAAAGTAAAAATAACAATGGTCCTAAAATTGAACCTTGTGGTACACCACATTTTAAAGTTTGACGAGTCAGACATGTTTGTTACTTTTTATTTAGGCAAGGGGGAAGATTTTGAATTAGCCTCCAACTACTTTTTAAATCCTCTTTTTATCCCCGCCTATTTAGAGAGGTAAACCATATAAAAAAACGACGGAGAGAAAGAGAGAGATGTCGTTTTGTATGCACGTTTATGGCAAACCAACAGGGCCATAACGCATAGGTCTTACGCGTAGGCGAGCCTCCACTACACGTAGTCGAGGCTCGACAATGCGTAGTCGGGTAAACCAATCAGATTGCAGTCTCTGCTACGTGTAGTCGAGGCTCGGCAATGTGTAGTCGAGCTAACCAATCAGATTACAGTCTCCACTACGTGTAGTAGAGTCTCGGCAACGCGTAGTCGAGTAAACCAATAAGATTACAGTCTCCACTACGCGTAGGAGAGTCTCGGCAACGCGTAGTCGAGCCAATCAATCAGATCACAGTCTCCACTACACGTAGTCGAGGCTCGGCAACGCGTAGTCGAGCTATCCAATGAGATTACAGTCTCCACTACGCGTAGTAGAGTCTCGGCAATGCGTAGTCGAGCCAACCAATAAGATCAGTCTCCACTACGCGTAGTCGAGGCTTGGCAACGTGAAGTCGAGCTAACCAATAAGATTACAGTCTCCACTACGCGTAGTAGAGTCTCGGCAACGCGTAGTCGAGCCAACCAATAAGATCACAGTCTCCACTACGCTTAGTCGAGGCTCGGCAACGTGTAGTCGAGCTAACCAATAAGATTACAGTCTCCACTACGCGTAGTAGAGTCTCGGCAATGCGTAGTCGAGCTAACCAATAAGATTACAGTCTCCACTACGCGTTTGCCGAGAAAATGTTCTTCTAGAACGCGTCGCCGAGCCTCGGCGACGCATAGCGGAGAACTATGCCTCCCATAGCGTGTAGCCAAACTATCCAATCACTGATGCTCTTGTAAACTGTATAAGACCTGTTCAACTATGCATTCAGAAATTACTGGTCTGAATGACGCGTAGCCGAGGGAACCAATTAAATTTGGTTCTCCACTACGCATTGCGTAGGACCCAATACGTCCATGAACTGAACAACGCGCTGCTGTGCTGTGTAAAAGTAAAAGTACAATTTGATACCCGTTCAACCTCCGTTTTGAAATATCGGTTACAACCATTTGGCTATGCGTGGTAGAGACCGTAATTTGATTGGCTGCCTCCACGACACGTTGTGGAGAATTTCAAGTCTCGACTACGTATCATAGAGAATATCGTGTTTCTGCTACGCATTGTAGAGACTCTGATTTGATTGGCTGTTTTAATATCAGTAATGACTGTAAGGACGTAAATGATTGGTTTGCTTTTCTTCAGCCAAAAGGTGCCATAAGTTGCTCCACTACGCGTAGCCGAAGCTCGAATACGCGTAGTGGAAAACATATTCTCGGCAACGCGTAGTGGAGACTGTAATCTGATTAGTTGGCTCGACTACGCGTAGTGGAGTCTCGGCAACGCGTAAGACCAATGCGTTATGGCCCTGTTGACTTGCCATACACGTTCCATGCTGCATACACCATGCCAGATGGGCAGTCTTCATAGATCATGATCATGATGAGGTGACAACCGAGACAAGGGTTATGTTACTGATAAACAAACATCACTCCCAGCATATATAGAATTTGGAAGTGAAAAAAACAAAAAACAAAAAAACCCACACACAGAGCGCCTTATATGTATTGAGAATCCATTAGTTTAAACGTTGTATCAGTGACAATACTGTGCTATCACTTATGAATAACCACATCTATTCATTTCCTAGATCAGACACAGAGGCTAACAGTACACCATGACCGAGGTGATGATGTTATAGATTGGGCGCATGGGTAATCCTTTCTTGCCTGCCAAGACGAACTGTGTTTGCTTACATAATTGATCTGACAGTGTGACACGAACTTCAATCCCCATTTGACAATAACACAAAGTAAGTGTAATTTGCAGGCAAAAAAGTTCCAAATTCCCTCGAAACGGAATTGGAAAAGGGATGGGGCAATTAGGGTAGAGTTCAGTCTTTGTTGCCTTGGCTTAGGTGCGGGTATGTAAGGTTGTCAGGAGTGTTAGTTATATGCCAAGCCCATTTCCCTGGTTCTTCTGCAAATTTTGGCCTTTCTCGTGATAAAGAGGACCATACACACTGCCATGCTTTTCCCGGGTTTTGCCATTCATATAATAGGGCCTAATATATAATTTTGTTCTGTGGAGATATGCAACCAGCGTTTCTTTGCAAATGAAGTTCTGCAATAAAGCGATCGTGACACAAAACCAAAACTTCCTGACTGGGGTTCAGCGGTAACGCGACAGATCGCCCACACACACATTATACATGACATAAATACCCAATCAACCCCCCCCCCCAAAAAAAAAAAAACAATGTGCAGAGCCACATTGCAGACAGACTACGAAAAAGCAAAGACATGGGTCACAGCTCTATTGTGGAAATTTATATGTACCTGTTGAAACAAACGTGATCTTGCGATTTTTTTTTATGATGTATGATAATTTTTCAGACAAAATTCTGGGCAGCACACATGTTCTAAGCTGTAGTTTGGCATTTTGCATGTGGGCGGGTTTCTTTGTAGACCTCCACGTGCATTCTTTGGAGTGACATATATTTTAATATTATATCAATTATGAGTATCATATGAACGAAATTTGTCCAACATTTACAAATTTTACTATGTTTAAGGAATTGAAAGAACGAAAATAAACATAATTAAAATGGGTGTGTAAGGTCAAACTTGCGTCAAAATAGCACATCGATTTTGAAATTCTACCGATAAACGCTTTAACTTAACAGCTCATTATCTTTATCTGATTATGCTTTATCAGAATCTTTTGGGTTAAAACCCAATCAGGAGGCCAGAACATTCAAAGATGTATTGTGCAACTCTCAATACAATTCTAACTTTCAGTTCTTACAATTGCTTGTTTGTTATCTACTGGTTTTACTCTAATTGCCAGTTCTTCATCAAGCCGCAAATTATCAGACAGCTACTTGGCTCTGGAAAGTAGCCAATACTTTTGGTTTTAACTTGTTTTATTTCTTTCAAGAAAAAATGATTCGGGAGCAGGTAATACCTATATGAACCCATCACGCGGAAAAAGAGAGAAAAGTGTAAAAGTATGGGACAGGTTGCAGGACAATAACATGACCATAACAAACATCTACAAGTTTCACATCGCATTTTACAACACAGATAATATAGTTACATAAGGGTTTCGTGATTCCGCACCATGGAAAAATAAATATAACATTAGCTAAGGAAATCGTTTTGTTCCTTGTATGTACTTAATAACAGCAAAGGAAATTTCGAGAGAAGTAGACATGTTGCAGTCTCCCTTCTTTTGAATTCGATCGGCAAATTGTTCCACCGCTTTACAGTTGACGGAAAAAAGATTATTAAACAGATCTGTATGGGTTTGAAATGGAACGAATTTAGAATGCATGCAGACATTTTATTTTGTTCTACTCTCTACTGTTTCCAGATGAAAATTATACAGGTACATTGGAGTAACCTTATTGATAATCTTGTACATTAATACTAATTTCTGTTTTGTCCCTTCGAACAACCAGTGTTTCCCATCCTGTCTCCTTATAAATTTGACCATGACTAGTAAAACGCATTGTCCCTGTTACTGCCTGGCCCGATGCCAGTTGCACATTTTCCAGTTCGATTTCATTGGCTTGGGTGCAATTAATGAATACTACCTTTCCGTACTACAAGTCTGGGCCAATTTATTAAGAATAACAAATCTCAAGTGAAAGTCAGTTTATGCTGCAGACTACATACAATTTCAACCCTTTTCATAACTTTAATACCGATAAGATTGATATACAAAGACCAAGACAAGTTTGCTTGTAGTAAGAGACATGTTTTTTTCTTTGACATTATCAGTGGTTGTTCCCTCATACTTAAGAGCAGGATGGGTCACACTTTGGCGTTTTCTGGTTATTACCATCTATGGCAGCTGCCAGTTATTTTTCAGTTGCCAATTCTATTCCAGCTGTCAGTTGTCATTTAATTACATTTATTTTAGTGGTAATTTTGTCAATGCAGATATTTGCCTGCCTCATTTTTCTATTTAACTGTGTAGATCATTCATAAGCTTGACTTAGCATTCACACTGATATAATACTGCAATTCCTGACCCACGTACGCACTTTGTGTTTAGCACAAATGCATGTTTCTTATATTTAAACATTTTGTTGCGTTTTGATGTATCGCATATCAATGGTTGCGCCTGTTTGTGTACATCTGGAAAGCCATTTTGGCACATTGTCATTTCGTGCATTGAGTAATTGCACCCATACATCGTGCCAAGTTAAGTCGAATACTTTAATTTGCAGAACTACGGTATATTAATGGGACATAACTATGTTTGGGTATGTCACGCTTTGAAACAAGTGTACAATGTACGTGCAGCAATCTGGTAATCAGAAGAAGGGTTTAAGCACCCTCACACATTTACAGACCAGACCAATTTCATGTCAGTAAAGTAAAAAAAAATTGCAACTCTAATCCAAAATTTGTGGATATATTACCAAGAACTAGATCTTTCATCGGTAATAAAGCTCAATTAACATTATATGGTTGGCACAAATTTGTAAACATTTGCACGAGCACAAGCATATTTTGATCATAAGGTCTAATGTGTTTGGGAAATTTTGTGTAGTACTGTATACAATTGAAACAGTTTGCATCAGTTAAGTCATGAATATAAGGCACTTGTTCGTTTTCCCCTTTTACTACAAAAATAACTGCAAAATAACTGCTTTAGTTTAATTTAACACAATAATTCATGTTGCCTGAAATTTGAGACAAAGTTACTCGCTTATGGTTACAGACCACAGTTGTGATTGGCTGGTTGCGCATCCCAGCGGAGATAGTCCGTAATTGTGAAAATACCGTATTTTCAGCATGCTGTACCTTCTGTTTAAATAAAGTTAGCAAAGTCAGGTTTGCTGCATCACAGAGTTGCTTCATTGGTGGTCATATAGGTGCACTGTCTTCCAGGCCAGGTGGGAACTTTATGGTGGGTAAGGACAATGATGTGACCCCGGCCAGAGCACAGCTCATACACCTGTATAAAGTTGACATCCAGGTGTTGTTTCGTTTTTTTTTTCTCACATTTCTATCTATTAAATACCTTTGAAGAAATTTAAAAATACCAAAATGCTCATTTTTTAGACCGGAATATGGTTATATGAAAAATAGAAGGATTTATAACTGTAGTCTGTGGCCTTATCTGAGTAGGGAAACCGTGACATACCTAAACATAATTATGTCCATGCTGATATTTGCCTCATCTGGATAAGTTAGAAGATAGAAGAAGACACAATGTCTGTATGCATTCTAAATTTGCTCCATTTCAATCCCCTACAGATCTGTTTTGTGATTTTTTTCCGCCAAACAAACAGTTGTGGAGCAATTTACCGACTGAAGTCAAAAGATGTGAGTCTGTACAAGAATTCAAATTTAAACTGAATAAGAATAGACCAAAAAGAATTGATTTATATTATGTTGAAAAAAGTTAAGAACGTATAGTGCTTGCACAGTTATGCGTGTGATATAGTCCCCTCAATGTGCTTTGTGTAAAATAGGTGCTGTTTCATAACAAGATGTGTTTGTGGCACAGGAAATAATTTTTTTCACTGTTTTTTACGTATCTATAGTATACTGTACAACGAAATTCTTTAATTATCACAGCAATACCTCATGCCTGTTAAAACAGTTAAAACCGTATCACTCGGACCAGAAAACTGCGTCATGTCTACTAAACTCGAAATTTTCCATGTGGTCATTAGGTTCATACAGAGAGCAAAACGACCTCCGTAGCAAGCGTTATATTCATTTTTCCGTGGTAGGGAATGGCGAAACTGTAATGTGATTTTACTATCTAAGTTGTAAAATGTGATGTGAATCTTTTAGATGTCTTTGTTCATGTATTGGCCTGTAACCCGTCCAGTACTTTCACATTTTTTTTTCCAGAAGAGGGGTTCATATAGACATAGCCTGCTCCTCGGTCGTGTTTTCTTGCAAGAAATAAAATAAGATCAAACCAATAGTATTGGCTGCTTGGCAGAGGCTAGTAGGTGGCTGAGAATTTGCAGCTGGATGACAAACTGGCAGTTGCAGTAAAACTAGTAGATAACAAACAAGCAATTGTGAGAACTGGAAGGTTAAAATAGTATTGTGAATTGCACTATATATCTTTCAACATTTTGGTATCTTGCTAGGGTTTGAACCCAACAAATTCTGATAAAGCAAAATCAGATAAAAAATAATCAGCTGTTAAATTGAAGCCTTTATCAGTAGAATTTTAAAATCAATGTGCTATTTGACGCAAGTTTGATCATGCACAGCCACCTCAATTATGTTTTATTTCGTGCTTTCAATTGCTTAAACACATAAGAAATTATAAACGTTGTACAAATTCCGTTGATATGATACCAACAGTTGATATAATATATATGTCACTCGAAAGAAGGTACATAGAGGTCTACACGGAAGCCTACCCACATGCAAATGCCAAACTACAGCTAACACAATATGTGCTGCCCAGAATTTTGTCCAATAAAGTACAATACATCATTAAAAATGGCGAGATCACGTTTGTTTCAACAGGTGCATATAAATTTCCACCATAGAGCTGTGACTCATGTCTTTGCTTTTTCATAGTATGTCTGCAAAGTGGCTCTGCATACTGGTTTTTTTTGGTCAATCGGTCATGTATAATGTGTGTGTGGGCGATCTGTCGCGTTACCGCTGCACCACGATCAAAACATTTCGGTATTGTGTCACGATCGGTTTATTGCAGAACTTCATTTGTAAAGGAACGCTGGTTACATATCTCCACAGAATAAAATTATATATTAGGCCCTATTTTATGAATGGCAAAAGCTGGCAAGAGCATGACAGTGTGTATGGTCCTCTTCACCACGAGTAAGGCCAAAATTTGCAGAAGAACCAGTGAAATGGGCTTGGCATATTATTAACACTCCTGACAACCTTACAGACCAGCATCCAAGCCAAGGCCACAAAGACTGAACTCTACCCTAATTGCCTTATCCCTTTTCCAATTCCGTTTTGAGGGAATTGGAAACTTTTTTGCCTGCAAAACAGACTTACTTTGTATTATTGTCAAATGGGGATTGAAGTGCGTGTCACACTGTCAGATAAATTATGTAAACAAATACAGTTCGTCTTGGCAGACAGAAACAATTACCCATGCGCCCAATCTGTAACATCATCACCTCGGTCTTCGTGTACTGTTAGCCTCTGTGTCTGATCTATAAAACGAAAAGAGTTGGTTATTCACATGTGATAGCACAGTATTATCACTGAACAACGTTGAAGCTAATGGGTTTTCAACACATATAAGGCGTTCTGTGGTTATTTTTTTTTTCATGTTTCAAAATTTTAGTATATGCTGGAAGTGATGTTTGTTTATTAGTAAGAGGACTCTTGTCTTGGTTGTCGCCTTGTCATGATCATGACCTATGAAGACCGCTCATCTGGCAAGTTGTATGCAGCATGGCACGTGCATACAAAACAAAATAGAAAGTAACAAACATGTCTGACTGTATATAGAATAACATGAAAAAATGGCAATATACATATTTTTGAACAAATAGAACAGGGCTGGGACTGTCATATACGTGTAAATAGAGACCAAGGTACTCTCTGTCTGTCTGTCTGTCTGTCTGTCTGTCTGTCTCTCTCTCTCTCTCTCTCTCTCTCTCTCTCTGTCAACCAATCTTACTACTTATTTTCACAAAATACAAAATGCCAAAAGCAAAGAAACAAAGCAAGACACATAGATGTCTTTGTTCATGTATTGTCCTGTAACCCGTCCAGTAATCCCACCTTCTTTTTCCACAAGAGGGGCTTATATAGACATTGCCTTACAACTTTTTATCACAAAATACAAAATGCCAAAAGCAAAGAAACAAAGCAAGACATATTGCAATCAGCATCGAGCTAAGCAGCAGTCATTTTCAGAGAAAGATTTGAGAGGGATGGAGAGAATGGCATCCAACTCAAGCTCCAACCTTTCTAGAATGGCAGTTGTATATTTTATAAGAATAAAGAAAAGATCAAACTCCAGCGCTCTCTCCCCCACGTACTCTATGCTTGGTCGGCAACTTCTTTTTTTAATGCACATTGCTATCCGTTTGCTTCATTTTCTGTTTTCTTCACTGATCATGTTTTTTTTTTCGTTTTTGATGGTGTGATCACAAGCAGTCTTTAACAAAGATATGTTGCTCTTTTATACAAGATGTGTAAAAATGAGTCCACAACTCCTGTCCGTCGAGCTACTCTTTTTACTGAAGTAAGCTGTGATACTGCAAACACACTTGTTAAAACAGCGCCATTTGCAAACAATGTTCCCAGTGTCAAGGTGATAGCATCTTCGGGTCACATGACTGATCCGCTTTCGAGTCCTCTTTGAAAGCTGTCACCATTGCGTGTGAAACCATAGTGACAGGCTTGCATTTACGGCTGTCCTTGATGTCATTCGGGTAAATAGATGCTTTTAAGCTAATAAGTATTATTGTATGTTGTAATTTATACATCATATTTGTCCATTGACAGGCCTTCGAAAAATTACAACCAAAACTGACCATGGTTGGAAAGCAATATTGTCATTACGGCAACAATGCCGGCGAAAAGGGCCTCAAACCTTTCAACGGCTATTTCTCAGAATGATGTTTTTGTTTTTTAATCAATTTTGTAGCCAGCTTTGATTAAAAGCTAATCGGTCGATCTACTTTAAATAATGATCTTTTGAAAGAGAAATATATTATCTAGGGACCTGGTTTTTTGTTTTTGCATCAGATGTTTCCTTCCCAGACTTTTGCAGCTCATAAAATGAATTAACTGTTGATGTTTAGAACGATGATCAAAGCATTTGATTATTTTGTTATTATGTATTTTGTTTGTAAACAAAAATACGGTTCCTGCATATTGGTCTATACTTTTATTTTACAAATGTAAAACACTTTTCTATCGATTATTTTTTTAAGAATTGCAAACAAAATGTGTAAT
>CAXHWN010000555.1:1674744-1809744 GCA_964020975.1 Hermodice carunculata
TCGAAGTATGTTTAAAGATGATGATATGTTCCAAGGTTGTTTCTGTCAGAACAAAAGAACAAATGATAATGCTTTAATTCTGGTAAGCCTCACTGAAGAGCAAAAATTCCTTGGGAAACTTTTGCATGTTTGCTTTGTCGATTTTTACCAAAGCGTTCAACTATGTTGACCTTTTACAAACTCTGACAAACAGGTTTATCTGGAATTTATTAAAATGTTTTAAGGAATGTGTTTGGTAAATCTGAGAACAAGGTAAAATGGCAGGGCTTTCTAAGCGCATGTATGAATTGCTCACATGGGATACTCCAAAGTGGAATTATCTTCCCAAAACTGTTCAATGAGTGCCTTTCTGATATTAGAAACCACTTAACAGACGAAGTAGGTATATTTTTAGATGAATTGCTGAGCCTCTTATCATATGCTGATGATTTGGTGCTTTTTCCTAACACGGAGGCTGGCATTCAATACCAGATAAACCTAGTGAAGACCTGCTGTCAAAAATGACATTTTATAGTAAGTTTGCCAAACGCAACAATTATGGTGGTTAATAAATGTAAATATACTCCGTGTATTTATTTCATTGACCAGTTATTTCAAAGATGCCTCACAATATAACTACTTGGATTGCATTATCTTTGATTCAAACAAAACACAAGGCTTACAGTCAATAGGCTAGCGGCAAATGCTTCAAAAGTGCCCTAAAAATAGGTGCAACCCCAACCAACGTTATAGCAAAACACAACCTATATCAAAATTTGCGCACATGTCTCCTCTTTACAGAAAAATAGGTTGTGGAGGCCGAAAAGCGTTTTTTGGTATGTTTACACGCCCGTTTCTATGGCAACCTCTATTTTTTGTGGAAAGTGACTACTTTTCACTAAGTTTTTAATATCTGCCTTAATTTTGACGATAAGCACTCCAAATTTCATCAAAAGGTGGCACTAACCTTACTATTTCAACAGGCGCGAAGCCTTAAAATTATTTGATTAACATCATTATTATTATAATTATATGCACAATTTTGTCATCTATTTGGCAATGTAAATAACTCTATTTGTTGATGTTGTTTGCTGCTGTTGCCAAATTACCAAAAATGGGGGTAAATGTTAAATGATGAAGGTAATATATTTCCAGGGATATACTGATACCAAATATACTGGAGTATATGAAGTGGACACCATTACCTGTGTGCAAATTAGGCTTCAAATGTAGGGGGTTTACAGCCATTCCAGAGATGTATATCACACATTATGTGCTGTACCAATGCAAAAAGTTACAGTTCCTTGAAAAGTGCTTCAAAGCATATAGAACATAGAATCCCAATCGTCTTATCAACATTTTCGTTCACAGCTTCACTGAAATTTTTTGGGTCCGCCACGGGGGGGGGGGGGGGGGGGGGATTATGTTTATGGGTTGTCTGGTCTGGCTAGCTTGTGCAAAAGTGCTTTCTCCAGAACGCATTGTCGGAATTTGAGCAAATTTAGCATATATATTACCGACAAAAAAAAATATGAAGTGAAGACAATTTAGAAACCTTATCATTAAATTTATGCAAATGAGGTCATCTTCAAATTAGGATTTTATAATTTATGTGTTGTGTTGTAGAGGCACAAGAAAGCACAAATCTGGGCACATTTTTTTGACTTCCAGAGTCCATGTCGGATTCTAACTCTGCTATGTGATTGTCTCACTATCAGTGTTATTGAGAATGACATTGCATATTGTCAAAATGTGTTGCATGATTGATAATATACACATGGTGAACTGGATTATTTTCTGAAATGAAGCTTGGACTTGGTAAGAACACCCACGTTTTAATGTATTTGCAGGTTAGATAATTTTGTACCGTGAACCTAAAATAATGAACCTGGCACCGCCATCCAAGAAGCCACCCCCAGCCAAGCTAAATCCCAATACCTGTGTTTTATGTTGCAAAGCTCTCAACACAGGAAAAGGGACTGATTACAAAACTGCTTTGAACAAGCTATGATATACGCTTGCCTCCACCACAGACCGATCAGCTGCTCTACAACCGCCTGCTGAGGATGCATTTGAGCAACATGTGAAAAGGGCACAATACCAATGTGCCATCTGGTGCCACAACGGCATTGATCAATTACATACAGCTCTTAAAGCACTATCATTTCGAGACATAACCAAAATTAATTAATATTTGGGTCTTACTGATTCAGAACACACATTTCCGCAAAACTTTTGTGAAATTGTGCACGCCTACACAACAACTATTTGGAAACCAGATTCAAATAAGAAAAAAATTAGATAAAATGTTTTGCAGCATTTCTTTCAAACACAAAATTATTGATTCACTAAACATTCAGTGCCTTTTAAAATTGAAATTTGTTCGTAACATGATTCCCAAGGAGTGCAAAATAACCCCCCCCCCCATCATTTCCTATAAATATGGCAACAATATTGGACAAAATATCATGAAATACAAATAATTTCTGGCTTCAATTACTCTTGAAGATATCGCAGCGAATCAAAATTGTGACTGTATGTCTAACAGTAAATATCCTGATTTTGCTGATGCATACCACAAACATGTATTTACAGGTAATTTGGATATCATACAAAATTCAAGTTTAAAAGAAATTATGAAAAAAAGTACAAAATTTCGAATATGTCCCAAGTTGAACATTTACAGTATTTTTCAGGACACATGTGATGCATTTGATTCCTACTGTATGAAATGGGCAAAGAAAGAAAAAATAGAATTTCAGAAATTAAAAGATGGTTATCAAACTTGAAAAAAGTCTCTAGAAAAAGAATTTATTGTTACAAATCCCACATTAAGAATTTCAATACGGTTAATCTAAAACAACCTGAAGTTTCAAAAGCAGTCAAAGAACTACAAGAAAGTTTTGTAGTCACTAACATAGATAAAGCAGGGAACAATCTTGGGATCATCTGCAAAAAATATTATCTGGATGTTTTGAAAAAAGTTCGTGGTATAAATAGTATTTCAGACATAAGAGTAAATGATATATATATATTTCACAAACAATCCATTGGTAATTTCATTGGTACACATAAAGATGAGATGTAAAGGAATTTTAATATCAAAATTTCTGAAGAGGACTCCTGTATTCCACTTTTGTTCTGGATACCCAAATTACATAAAAACTCTTTTAAATCTAGATTCATAGCCGGTGCTGCAAAATGCACAAGAAAACAATTATCAAAAGAAGGAACATTGTGTTTGACTGGAATTAGGAATCATTTTCGTAAATACTGTAATGCAATTTCTAGAAGCAGTGAATTACATTGTTTTTGGAGTATTAGCAATTCTTCCGAGTTTGTATCTAAAATCAAAGATGTAAAAGCAAAAAATATCAAAAGTTTTGATTTTTCTACACTGCACACAAATCTACCCATAGATGAAGTCAAAAGTTCACTTTCAGAATTAATAAGCAAAATGTTTACCCATAATGGTAAACCATACATTTATATTAATTCATATACAAAGAAAGCATAACACAACAAATATTCAAAAAGTAACATTAAATCGTACACTGTTGAAACTTGGATAGATGCTATACAATTTTTTTGGCTAATACTTTTGTTCAATGCGGATCATTGGTTTTCAACAAATAAAAGGCATTGCAATGGGCAGCAACTGCTCCCCTTTACTGGCAGATTTGTATTTAACCTGGCTTGAATTTCAGTATATGGATCCTGATGAAAAAGGACTTTCAAATGGCTACAAAATTATCAAACAACGGAAGATATATTGATGACATTGCTTGTGTAAATGTACAAAATTTCAGCAAAATTGCTAAAGAAATTTACCCAAATGATATCCCTTTGGAGGGTAACAATTCAGATGGTTCAGAGATGTATTTTTGGACTTGGATATTCAGGTCACTAATGACTGGTTTTGTATTAAAGTCTATCACAAAATAGATGAGTTTAACTTTGAAATAGTTAATTATCCTTTCCCAGACAGTATTATTTCGGATACTATTGATACAATACGTTTTTTTTCTCAGACTTTGAGATTTGGTCGTATTTGTTCTAAATTGCAGGACTTTCCATCTAGAACCAAATTTTTATTTACAATAAACTTGAGTCAGCAGGATTCAAAGATGTACTTTTGATCAAATATTTCCACAAGTTTTGCTGTGGATATCCCGAGATGGTTAGAAAGTGTGGCTTCAATAATTTTAGAGATTTTAGACTTGCCTTTTTTTCGACTTAATTTTATCTTTTGGCATCATTCTGTTTTAATGACACTTTCAGACATTTTAGGCGAGCTTGTTGTCTGTTAGGTTAAACCCCCAGGGGCTATTGGTAGCGAGTAGTGGCCTACGACAGTTACAAGCTTGTCTAATTGTACTTGATATCTGGTTAATATTTTCATTGCATTCTCTTGACTGAAATACAAATGACTATTGGTCGCAAGCAGCGGCCTACGACAGTTGACATGTTTTCTTAATTGTACTTAAAATCCCGTTAAAAAAATTGTTTTGATAACATGTTTTTGGCGCAAATGCTAACGACTTTCATTCTTTTCTGACATGCCTTAATGCACATTTACTCAATATTAAAAAAAATTCAAAGGTGACAGTATTTTCTCAAGTATCATATACCTGACACATTACGTTGATACATTGACTCAGGGTTGGCAATAAAATAGAGCTTAATTGTTTGAGGAGTAGGTGTCATCATAGAGTTTGTTTTACATTTCTGGTGCAGGATGTACATTGTTGCAGTCATTGTTAGGATTTCATTTGGTTTGTACAGGTGGTTTAGCTGCAACTGTTTATTTTACAATCACTGGGACTGAATATAATGCCCCAGCTTGTTTCCACTTCAGTTAAACACTAGCGGATGGTTTAAATAGAATAAGCTGTCCAGCTAGAAAGGGTGCATATTGGTTCAGGGATAAGTCAAATTGTTCTTAACTGAACCTGTACTACACAAATTTGGTAATTATAGTTTGTTTGCCAGATATTCTTCTTTCATAATGAAGGTCTGCATTTATAAGCAAAACTTCACGTATACAGCTAATTCATCATTTGCCACGTTCATATTTTTTCATTATTATGTGAGTTGTCTTTGCTGAATATTTAGCTTAGACAAGGAGTTGCTACTCAGAGAGACATGTACGGGTAAAAGGCTCCGAAACATGTTGAGTAGTTACCCGCCGAAGACCCTTTAATTTATTTGGGCTAATACAGCCTATGTCAAAATTTTACAGAGGAACATGTGCAATTTGGATAATGGTACATCCATATGTATATAGGTTAGACAGGGACAGGTTAGCTTATAGAGAGTAAAGAGTTCGGACTGTGGAATAGGGTAATGACTACTAGGAAGTGGTTTTGGACAAAAAGACAGTCACATTCTTAACCCTAAAGTGTGGGATCCCAATGGTAACAGCCGGGAAATGTCTAATGATGGCAACCTCAAGCCTTTCATGTTTTCCAATGAGCTAGCCCCACCGGAAGTCAGCAACCTGACTCATATGTAGTGCACCGATATTGAGTGTATTGTCGCAAGAAAGTGCCATTCCCTCCAGACAGGACTTAAAGGTACAGAATTATGTGCATGCTTTGGACATGAGTGTGCAAATGACACTTTTGACACTGAAACAGACAGTGATGATGAGGAAGATGATGATTGAATCTTGGCGTAGAATCTCCAAACTGTGACCAACATTGACCAGCTTTCTGTATTTAGTGTGTACATGTACTTATTCTGTTTTCCTTTACTAAAAGACATTTTGAATTATAGTTTGATGCTCGAGATACATTAGTTAAGCTGCAGGACTCCATGGGATGGTTCACTGTAAATTACGTGTAGGTGTAAATACATGGTACAAAGTACTATCTTACTTTATCAGTTGTATTGGCAATTGTTATGACGGTTCCCTAAGCGAAGATGACATATGATAGCCATATTAGCATATTAATTAATATGCATATAGTATACTCATATAAACATGATAAATGAAACTTATATGAGTACTCTTCCTAATCATTTTGCCTTTTTTTAAAAAAACGAAACTATATCTTAGTAAATGTAATATGTTATCCGTTGCACAATACTTAATTTCGATGTTAATTTCATATATTTGCATAAATTAACATATGATAATTAGGCATTTTGAACAAACTCTGCATTTGGTGACTGTATTCGAGCAATTGAGCACATTTTGGTGTTTATTTAGCCTTTCCACAAGCAGTATCGCCAACGTTATTACTTTTAATGACAAATTTTAGTTGTCTCTGAAATGGCATAGGTTGTCATGGAAACGGGCAGAAACATATATGATAAAACGGTTTTCAGATTCCACAACCTATTTTTCCATGAAGAGAACATATACTGAACTAAACAAATAACGCAACCCTTAAACTTTTTAACTTAAATATTTATTGTTACTTTCATATCACAGAAACAAATAAGATCCATATTCTGCAGTCTTTTTGGCATAACATGTGAAAAACAAAAACTTGAAACTGTCAATGAGGGTGCGACAAGCTGGCAATAAACAGGGCAACATTGATTTGTAAAGTTGACAAATTGGCATGTCCACTAATATTGTGTGTGACCACCATCAGCATCTGTAACTGCCATGCAACGTCGGCGCATGGATTACACTAGCCGCTGCACCATCTGCCGGGGCACACGATCCCACTCTTATTAAGAGCCTGGCGAAGCTGCTGGCGGTTGGCGGGCGCTGGATCCCGTCTCCCAACACGCTGGTCAAGGTAATCCCAAAGATGCTCAATGGGATTGATATCAGGTGAGAAGGCTGGCCATGGCAAAACGTTAATTCCTTCTCCTTGCAGAAAATCCATCGTCAGTCTAGCGGCATGGGCCGAGCATTGTCCTGTTGAAGCAAGTGGAGTTGGTGGTGTCCCTTTGCTGAAAGGGACAGCAACAGGCTGAAGGATCTCATCCCTGTAATGAGCAGCGTTAAGATTGCCTTCAATGAAGATTAGCTGGGTTTTGGCTGTGAATGAAATTTCACCCCACACCAACACTGATGCACCTCCAAATCGATCTGTTTCCAGAACACAGGCATCTGAGTAGCATTCTCCCCTTCGTTGCCAAACACATGTCCTACCATCTGCATGATACAGGGTAAGCGGGATTCATCGGTGAATAGCACATCCCTCCACTGTTGATGGGTCCAGCGAGTATGGGCAGTAGCCCATTGTCGTTGGGCTTGCCTTCTTGCCTGTGTCAAAATTTGACCCCTGTAAGGACGCCTGGCGTGTAGATGGTATTCTTGTAGTCTATTATGGACTGTCTGGGCAGATATTCTGTTATTGGTTCTGCCAGGTGTCTGTTGTGCAGTTCTAGTGGCTGGTCGAGTTCTGTTCCGCAGATGTGATACCCTGATGGGTCTGTCTTGTGCAGGTGTGGTTTCTCTTGGTCTCCCAGGACGCTGTCTATCAACTGTGGACCCAGTCTCCTGGAATCTTGTAGCAAGTCTGGATATAGTGGATTTGTGGACTTGCAGTCTTCTTGCCACCTCTGCTGCAGATAAACCAGCCTGTAGCATGCCAATTCCTCTCTCCCGATCTACTGTTGATAATCGACCCAAAGTTCTTGGAATACTGTGACAAATGAATCCCATGCTGCCCTTTTATTGTCCGTGAGGGGCTACACCCAACCAGTAAAGGTGCGAATGATTTAGTCATGTGGGTAACACTGAATCCTGCAGTTGTCCTTGATTCAGCACAACCACCAAACTTTGAAAGCCTCATATCCTCGCACACAGTTACGCTTGGGCTGATTTCAATGTGGACTTTTCCTGTCCCAGAATCAAAGACTTGGCAACTTTAATTTCAGGTGTCAGAGACTTGCGTAAAATAGCCCGCTGTAGTCACTCTTGATTCATGACAATGACCCCATGGCAAGGTCAGGGTACTCGACCTTGAGGTCACACTACTTGGTGCATTATTTTAGACTGATTTAACAACGGTTCGTATATTTCTGAACTTTAAATACAGTTCCAATGTGAAAATAAACCCAAATGAAAAAGTTGCGTTATTTGTTTGGTTCAGTATATATACCTATAAGAAAATATAGATTGTTACTTGTTATACCACGGTTTGGGGTATGACCGCCGAAGGGCCCTCTATGCCGCAGGTCTACAACAAATACATATGTCCATGAGCAGGCAAATCAAGCAATATTCTGCAGCCTAAAAATGTACTATGGATTGATGGGAAGGCCTTTCCCTTCATACATGTTTAAATTATTTGATGCCCAAATTCTTCCTATTCCGGAAGATGGTTGTGAAGTGTGGACCCCTGTGTGACCATGTGATGTGATTGAAAGTATACTATTAAGTTTTCTGAAAAGAATGTTGGGTGTAAGGCAGGAAACACCAACACTATGTGTTTACATGGATGAAGGAAGATTCACCTTATTCATCAGACAGCAGGTCAGATTAATTAAAATATTGGTTGTACATCTTAACAATGCCATCTGAACATGTATTGAAATCAACATACAATATGCTACTCGAGACGCATCATGCAGGGAAAACAAATTGGTGTATAACGGTAGTGAAAATTCTTTTTTCAGCCAAGCTCAATTCTTGCTGGTATTCTCAACTAGTGGAGGACAATTTTACTTTTATAAAAACATTAAGAGAATAATTGTATAGGGACTATATCCACAAGTGTGAACCTATGCTTCACTCCCTGGAAGATGACAAAAAGCTGAGATTATATCAAGTTTTCAAAAAGTATTTCGTTTAGAATCATGTATACATAGTGTACCTAGCGTTATATACATTCAGTGCATTGCCAGACCTAGATTGAGCTCTCACAAGTTACAAAATAGAACTTGGACGCCACGCCAAACCTGAACTTCCTATTGCCGCTTCTGTGTACGGTGTTATCTCGGAGTTCTGGACGACATGCCTCACCTTTTTATATAATGCCTGGTTTTCTTGGATGAACGCAATGAATTGTTTGAAAAAGCCTCTTGCCAAAGTCTATGGAAATAGATGTAATAGAGAAATTTGTTGCAATTATGTCATGTACAGATACTAATATCCAGTTTACCTGATGCAAGTTTTTACACAGGTGTCTTGCAAAGCAGATCTGAGTTACAAATCTGTAATTAGAAGCAAATTGCTCAACAGCGTGTAACTCAGTATTAACTCAGTATTAAACGTTCGTTTAGATGAAACCACATCTCTGTTTATTAAAGGTTGTTACGAGGTGTCACAAGCTTGCAACGATTATGCCTATTCGCAATCCAATTAAATGTTGCCTGGATGTTCACTTGTATTGTACAAATCATAACCAAGATGTGAAACACTTAAGAAATTATTTGTATGGCCATTTTCAGGTGTGCTTGAATGAAACTACCCTGAGATATCACTATCACTCTGACACAAGGGCACAAAGCAAAGATTAAAAACATGCACATTTTACACGTAGAAAGCATTAGTCATAAGTAATACCATAGGGTACTCTGGGTTTCCCATAGTCGTTTTATACATTTGATCTGTAGAATGCATTGGCCTTGAGTACCAAAGGGCACGTTAGTTTCCCCTAGTCATCACATATTGGTGCCCTATGAACTTCTGTAGCATTGAAGACTGTTATATCAGTACTTTAAGATATTTCATTGTACTCACAACAGACCCGTACATACCGACTTGTACCGATTTTTTCCGGACCCTAATTAATCATACATTCCATTGTTGGCCTGATTATTCAATCAACAAGTGGCCGGTTCTGGCCACGCCTTCGTATGTTCATAACGGATGTCACGGCTAACGCTCGTGATTACAGCTTGTTTTGAGCTGAACAGTGCAAATATTTTACATAAAATGTCACATCAGTGGTAAACGTACATTTTTAGTTTGCTGACGGTTTGATTTTTCATTAAACCCAAGAACATCATGTGTTTTAATTTCTGATCCTTCCCCGTCTAATCTGGCCAGCGTGGTCGAGCACAAAATGAAAACTAGAAATGAAGATTTGCTTCACAGCAAATCTGTCTGGGTGCCTTCAAAATGAGAACAGTTTGAAATGATATACTTTGACACATTTCAACATAATCCCGAGTTTGTGGTCTAATTTGCATGAATTAAAATGCTACAACTTTGGTTCTATGCTGATTAGATGTGGACATGCCACAAACGTATAAACTGAAGTGTAAATGACACCACTATCTTTAGCAGTAATGAAGCTATTCAAGATTTTAATTTTGTGTATTTCATAATTTGGATAAATTTAAGGTCTACAACTTTGGTTCTTGGTTACTAGGATGCAACTATGTCCCAAACCTACAAATTGAAGTTTCAGTGGTATCTCTATGTATAATAGTTTGAAAGTTATTGTAGATTTTAGATTTTGTGTATTAGCCTTATTCCCACAAATTAAAATCCTACAACTTTGGTTCATGGTTCATTGAATTCACCAATGTCACAAACATACAGAGTGAATCCAAAATGGCCCGTTGCGACCTGCCCCCCCCCCCCCCCCCCAACGAGGTCGGAACGAAACGTTTCGGCAGTTCCGTTCCGTCTTTTACCAAATGCCCCATATTCATTCCAATAGCACCACACCGTGCCAATGCAAAAGAAAAATATTCCTGGATATACCCTAAGGATTGCAATACTTTCGAATTTAAGAATGGGACCCAACAATAAATTACAATAGATTTTAAGATATTTAGAAAGCATAAGTAAAATGCAACGTGGCCATAACCAGTTGGTGTATTTCACTCCAATAATATAACAATATACGCATGAAGGACATTTTTGGTAGTGTACTGTTTTATGTCCTAACAAAGGCCAGGTGATGTTGAGAGTATCAAAGTTACGTGATCCACTAAGTGACACAAAAAAGTAATAATAATCATGTTTCTTTGATACAACAATCTCAATCAAATCCAATTGGGAAGTTTGTGCAGCCAAGCATTATCACATCTACAAATTAAACACAAAAATATATTTGTTATGCACATATTATGATGACAAGAATATTAACATCCTTCTGATGTGTAGCTATGATATAAAGTTTGATAACATGTTTTACTGGATGGAGTTTTCAGTTGTAACAAGCTATCTGATCCCATGGGAATGTTGACACCGAAATATCGATCTCGTTAGGATGTTCAGCAATGTGACCCTGGGTCTTTCCCCATCAGGGTTCAAGTGTTCTATCTCATTTCTGTCATGAAAAATCGTGCAAAATTTAGAATATATCATAATTTGTCTCAATAAATCTCAGAGATTACAAATGCATACATTTTCCACCTTAAATTGTGTAACTTAATCATCCCAATTTCATTGAAACTTGTATTTCTTTTCTATTTTAGTAACAGGGTATTTTTATTGGGACACGGTTGCATGGCGTATATGTATTCATAGATTTCACACCATAATGAGGATAGACACATTATTGTATATCAGTTGTAAATACAGTGGTGATGAATGACCAACTTATCCGCAGGGACCATTCGAGCGTTGCAATCAGTATAAACGAACTGTTGAATTAAACATTTTTCATTGTAACTATTTGCTTAATGATAAAAGCTGGACCAGTTTAAGAAAAGAAACTACGACTTATTCCAGTAATGAAAAAGAGGGTTGTCTGATAACAGTACACTTTTACAAAGTATTTCACTGTTATAAACATTTTTCAGTACGCTTTTATAAAGTCTTCATTTACATGGGTACATGTACAGATGTATGTTTTGACTTGTTCAACATGGCCAGTAACAGTGCACAATGGGAAGTGAATTCCATCTACAGACACACACACGCACACACACACACACGGACGCACACACACAAACACATAAGTATATATATATATATATATATATATATATATATATATATATATATATATACACACATATATATAGGGGCAAAATGTGAAATAGACGTTCAGTTCATGTTTAAAAAACAATTGTGATTCGTTTTTTTTCTTTAAATATTGAATACACTGCCAATTAAATAGCAAAACTGGTTGGAATTATGATTAAGCCAAGACTTCATTTTTGTGGAAAAAACTTAAGTAAATCTCTATTACACATTTGCCTATCCATATTTTACTTATTGGTCATCTATTTACCCTTCAAATTAAAAAATATTAGAACGTCTCCAAATGAAGATAAGACTCGTGCATTTTGCTAGGTACTTAATCATACATAATGACAGTGTACGGAGATTATTCGCCATAACTTTGCAAAGCAAACTGATCCTTGGAAGAATTTTTTCCGTTATAAAGATGAAAAGAAAAACTACATAAAAAGTGATATGCCAGATTTATCGATATGTTTTGTTATGGTCTTCAGACACCGTGTTATAATTTTCCTGTCCCTCGATTGTGTGAAATGCTCAAATGCACCTCTCACCAAAGCCCATGCTCTTCCCAAGAAAAATGGATCGTATATTGTACACAAATTCAACAGCTGACGACAGAATATATTCAAGGAACTTAAATACATATATACAAGGAAATTGCAAAACGTGTACAAGGAAACATATAGACATAAGTTATCCATCATATTATTACTATCTCACATCCCATCCTTGTGTATGCCGTACATAAGCAAATTGTAAAACGTGTACAAGGAAACATATTGACATAAGTTATCCATCATATTATCACTATGTCACATCACATCCTTGTGTATGCCATGCATAAGCAAATTGCAAAACGTGTACAGGGAAGCATATAGACCTAATTTATCCATGCTATTATCACTATCATACATCACACCCTTGTGTATATGATACACAAGATCTCTTATCATTAGTTTTCCATCATTTTGAATTATCTCCTATCACATTCATGTGTGTATAATATGTAAAACACGAAAATAACAAAGATAACGTGAATGTAATATTTTGGGATAAATGGCACTGAATTGCGTCTTGCGCTGGTTCCCAACTACTGGCCCAATTTTTACACAGAGGCTAATGAATCCTACATGTTTGCTTCTAAATTCAAATTTGATGAATATGATATGTTCTTTAAATGAAATAAAGACGTTCATATATGCAATGATTTAGAACTACGGAACTGCACATTAGGGCATGCACTTATATCACATGCAGAAATGAAACTCAAAACTTGTTTGCTGGAGTTTATCGTGTTGAAAAGAAAACTCTACAACAACGAGCCCAGATATGTATTACAATGAAAATAATTAAATACCGATCTTTTTAATTGATCAGCCACCGAACCGGAGTTCGAGGACTTATGCCAGTGAAATTCACGGACATGGTCCGGTGCATCATGCACACATTGTTCGAGCAACAAATAGTAAATGCATTTTTTTTTCATATGATAGGAAATGTTCGGGTAGTATTATGACTTTTATGTCAAAACACTCTATTAAGGACCCACTTCTTTTCCAACGAAAGATCATTTTTCCACTCCAACATTAGCTAATAAGGAATTCTTCTCTTTTGTCCCTGGCGCTGGTAATTTTGTCACCAGAATTTCCATGCATCAGCACCAATTTCCTCAGACATGACTGGTTTTAAGCTAATTTGTTTGTTTACTTATATGCTTGTTAGCTTGTATATAGAGTTAAGCTCAGAGATCAAGATCTACTATTTACAGTAAATATTATTATTCTTGCAACATGTATGAAAGTGTGCTTTCTAATACCAGTTTGACCTGTTCGCTCTATCAAAGTATCATGGCCGTCGGCTGGGCAGTTCTGGTTAGTAATTGTGAGATGTAGTACTACTAGTAGTACTACTAGTAGTACTACTAGTAGTAGTAGTAGTACTACTACTAGTAGTACTAGAAATAATAATAATAATAATAATAATAATAATAATAATAATAATAATAATAATAACAACAACAAAGTATCGTGGAAAACTACCCCATTTAAACAGGGGCACCAATAAAACGGGGTTTTTTGGTGCGTCCATACATTTCCTTTGGATCCATTTGTAAAATACAATTATAAACTATAAAAGTTAAACTGTTCAGTAGATTAATTCCTTTACCTAACATAAATGATGTACTTACATGCATAATGTGATAATATTAGCCTCATCTTGCAAAACTTGCACGTGAAATTTTGAAAATCCCAAATTACTTCCTTTATCAAGTTGTAAGTTGTGACATTTTGGATCAAGAAAAGAAAACAGAAAAAAAAAAAAAAAAAAAAAAACGCGAACACGAAAGCACGAAAATGCGAGTGCAAAAACAAGACATAATTTCTGTTGTATTCCCGCGGTTGTGTTTTCCCATTTTCGTCTTCGTGGCTTTACTTAAGTGTTTTCACATTCGTGTTTCAACGTTATCGACCATGGCAAGGAAGCAGTAAAACAAGAAAACGAGAAAACGCTGATAAGGAAACACGAAAATGCTAGTGCGAAAACACGACATATTTTCTGTCGTATTTTTGCGGTTGCGTTTTTTCCATTTTTACCTCCGAGAATGTCTTCGGATTCGTGTTTTCTTGTTTCCGCTGTTCTGTTTTCTTATTTTCTTGTTTTCGCGTTCGCATTTCTATGGAATGAGAGACAACAAAAAATTGTTGGAACTTTTGTGCCACCATAGTTTAATGAAAAGAACCTATCTAATGTAACAGTATCAATGTTCTTTGTGTTATGCTTGCGCGGGCTCAGGTTCATTTGTGAGACCCTTGTGTGAGTTCAGGTTCACGGCAAGCACTTCTTGCTTTGTCCTTTTGGTGGTCAGGTCTATTTGGTATCCCTCCCTCAGAAGGTACATAAAAATATGTATGTATGTTTATATACATATAATCAGGCCAAGCATCAGCTTGATTTTGGTATTTCTTCCCTCATGTCTGCTCATAAATTAGTTTATACAAATCTTTAAGTGTTGCTGTTGGTAGCAACAACTTGTTGTCCACTCTGTACTTATGTATTAGTTATTATTTGACATTGATACATAATGGCGAGATAAACGAGAAAAAGTTGAACTTCATGTACACAAAAACTGGAAGCCAGTAGTCTCATGCTCTGGAACAAAAAAGTGACATACACAACCGTTGTGCCTGTGAATCTTCTACACAACTTTTGCATATGAAAATATGCTTTAGATTTTGTTACATTGCGATTGTTTGTTATGTGTCACCTATTCCTGTACATGTGAAATGAAAGTATTCTGACTCTGACTCTGACTCTTTAAAATTATTGGAGCTATGTAATATCACATTTGCTAAACGGTACTGTCTGGGACGGTTGCTATTGCATATCATGTCATCATGTGTGTGAATGGATGGATGGATGGAAGGATGTATGCAGGTATGTATGGCTAAATTTTAATAAGGCACTTTCTACAGAAGTTCAGAGAATATCTAATTGAAATATCAAGATGATACATGGTTTTCACTCTAATCTCCAACACTTGAATGTAAAAGAAATGACCAACCCAGTTTTGCACATGCCGTATGTCTTGCTTTTTTACCCAAAGCCCAAGACCTTTTCAATCAATATTTTTATAATAAATGTTTCCAAATACAAAACTTGAAATACTCCTTGATGTGTAAAGCTTATAAGTTCACATGTATCATTATTTTAGAGGGTAGAGGGATGCATATAAATGACGGGCTAATTACCCATAACTACAAAAGAACTAAATTATATTATCACTGTTAAACGTCACAGAACATATGTTACGCCATCTTTTGTATCTCATACAGGGCCAAAATCTCGAATAAGTTAATTACAAGGTACATTGCTTACATACTAGATCCAGGAATATGATAAACACAAGAGCTCTTTTCAGATTTTAAGATGGCATTCAAACTGACCGTTATTTCCTAATTGCCATTTTGCTATCAGTATTGATAAAGTATTGACATGAGACTTACACATGATTGACACAATTTTAATCAAAACATAGGGAGTCCAGGAAAATAAATCATAATCAGAGTTATTACGTACGCTTTATTTCTTTGAAACCAAACCTTAACACGGTAGATGTTGGGGGTGATAAAGCAATTTCCGTGTAAATACAAATAAATCAAACTTCACATCAAAAAAAAAAAAAAAAAAAAAAATAGATAAATAAATAAATAAATTAAAAAATAAAAAATAAAAATAAAAAAAATAAAATAAAATATAAAAATGGATGGGCCATCCGTACAAAGGTAAAAATATCCTATATATCATTATTCAAAACATATGGACGTAAACCTGGGTGGACACAAATCCAGGGACACAGGAACATAACTCCCATGATACAGCTTAAGATGCGATGTCTGTCAAACATGCTCGACCAGTCTGATTTATTCCAGAATTTTGAAAACAACATAAGCTCCCTTAAACTTCGACCCCCCAATGTTCTGTGAACGTGACTGTTTTATTAAATAGACAAGTAAACAGTTGTTAAGCCTCACTTTATTAGCCCACTCAGCTATCCAGATGAAAGATATGTCAGTCGATTTTATATCATCTTGTTAAAATCAAAATTAAACCAACAGCGGACTATTCCCTTTTGCAGCTACTGTCAATGAGACACCCTTTGTGTTTCAGTTTGGCTTGTGCTGTTAGCACGATTCAGCATAGAATGTATTCAAGGCAATATCAAATATAAAATCTCAATAAACAATCTGTGCATCACGTATCATGTGGATGTTTTGAAGAAAACTAAGCAAAAGGCAAACTCTCCATAACCAGATGTACTTCAAGTGCCTTCCTGCGCACGAACACAAATTCTAATTGGAAGTTAACATGAGGCCATCTTACCCTAGGGAATTCTAATTGATGTGTATGATGCCAACAAACCAAAATAGCAGAAAACTCTAACTTCTTGCCTTGTGAAATATAACTTGGAAGTGGCATTCATTATGGCCCTATGGACGACCTTCCAGTACTTGGGAATGCCTATGGTTCAACTAAGATGACATCATGTGAAAGATCTGAAGGAGCCTTTTGTGTTCCCATGCGGACATTATCCTACATGTGAGGTCTTGAGAGCCTGCTCACCAGAAATGTTTAAACTTGCGCAAGTTTTACCCCATATGCCTCTGCGGTGATGTACCAAGGACACCAACATGGAAAAATATCTATGCCCACCATGCCATGTAAATGGTGAAAGTCTAACAGGACTTGCCCAAGAGCGGGCATGCAATCTTTCACTACCCCAGTTTTTTGGCTACACAGATCCCCCCCCCCCCCCCCCATAAAATCATGTCCTTTCCTGCAGTTGGAACCTCTGAGCGATAGGCTTGTCAGGAAGGAAATCTCCGTGGAGCGTGTTTAGGGCTGACACAACTCCCTGGCCATACATTTTACTCTGCACTGAGACAATTCCTTGTCCAGTAGCGATTTCCCCCTCTTTGCAAACCAATTCCAGTTAGGTGAAGACTCTTTATTCAAAACCCAAGGCACAAAGTTTAGAAAGCATCACCAATTAGGTGCGTTTGTAACTATAGTGGTGCTTTGTAATAATCTAATATGATGTGATAGTGACCCTTGTGGAAACCGACAACAATACTAATAACTGCTCACTATCTAAAGCATATTTAAATTCCCACTGAATAACGCATAATGGATGAAGCACATGATACTGCTAAGACAAACTTCCTTGGTCTGTCGTAAGAAACAATGCTTACTTACTGGCGATTCTTCGAAACAGGGTTAACTGCAACTGATGCCAGGTCATCACCCAATCAGGATGCATGTGCTAGGACAGTGATCCTTGACCCATCACTGATGGAAGGGTCCACTGCAAGCGTGTGTAGGAGTAGCATACGTGTTCCTAATGGGAAGACCACTGATTCTGCCAAAAATCTTTAAAACATATATATATATATATATATATATATATATATATATATATATATATATATATACATATATACACATCAAGAAGTACATGAATACATACAATTCTTAAAGGTGGAACTTTTACAAAAAAATTTTGCTTGTTGCTAATCTTAAACATGCCTCCTATCAATGCATGTACAGCCATTATCATCATTTAAAAATGCGAAATGTCTAACTGATACTTTGCCAAAGAACGTAGACTTCCTCACAATGGAAACCATCTCCTTTTGCCCATTTTTGTTTACTGGACGGATTCCAGATTAATCATTTTTGTGTGAACGAGGACATGGTTCAAAACATATCAGCTCTGTGCCTGGTCTCGCTGATGCACTGCATATCCACCTATATATTGCTTTAAATTTATGTTTTTTTTATCTGCAACCAATTTTTTCAACCTTTTTTTTCTTTTTGCATCTTGTCTTATTTACCTCTCGAAATAGTTGTATGTATGTCCCATATTATGAAAAAAAGAATAACAATTAAGCAGAAGATAAATCAGTGGGATCGCCTTTTCTGTTGTAGTTCTTCTTGGTAGACTTGGATACACATTATTTTTAACACAGTAATTAAAGTATATATCACCATGATAAACCAATATCCAAACATTTAGAAACTGTTACAAGACAAAGTATATGAATGTGAGGAAGGTTAGAACACAGATAAAAGATTATGTGTTCAAAATATGTAGACCCACCCACCCCCCCCCCAAAAAAAATCTGTCAGCAAAACTTGCAGTCAGCGTTACAGTATGGAAAATGCCACATTGTAGATACCTCAGCAATCCCAACTGACATAAGGAAATACTGGAGGATCAAGCAAATGAAGCATAACGAGACAATATTTTAATAAAGAGCACAGGTTACTGCTATATAGTAGTTGTGGGCATAACAAGTATATATCACATTAGATGTATGTTTCGAGCCCCCTCTCCCGCCCGCCCCCCCCCCCCCAAAAAAAAAACTTTCACCAATTTCTAATCCTGTGAAGATAATTGCGTTTGTTCTTTCAATTGAAACATAGTTGATCATGAGATTTTAGAGCAAATGTAGTTGTCTTGGGATGCAATGATGTGATGCAAAACCAAATCTTTAGTTTTAAGGGACATATTTATAGAAAAATGAAGCCGTTATCCAATTTTTAACTTTATCAAGTTCAGCAGATATAATTTAGGATTGAGTAGTATTATTCGAATTGTCACACAGAAGGAATGGGAATAGTGATTCAGGTACTGCTCTGCAATCAGCTTAAAATTAATTCAGATTTATTGGGAACGTTATGGAGATTATACTATAATATAGAAAGAAGAAGCCCAAGGATCGAACACAAAGGTACCCAGATAGTCACAATATTTGAAGACACCTCATTAACCATACATTTTGATTTCTGTTTTTCTACAGCTTTGAAATATTCAATAACATTAGTTAAACGTATCATTTTATATTGTGTTTACGAATGTCATGATGTAACATATCAAATGCTGTAGACAGAGTTAAACTATACCGCTGGGTGTATTTCACAGACGTCTGAGTTGTGATAAACTCGGTAAAGTTATTCAGGAATAGTCGTATGAATGGAGCAGAAAGGTAAATATATCCGTAGTTGTTTTTGTATAATTGAGCATTATTGTAAAAGTAATCAAAACAATCATAATAAGCTCCCTTTTCCGACACCTGAAAAAGAGCATGGATAAGAGACAGTCGGCTCTGCAATATTCTGGCCAAGTAATCTAATCAATATCAATGACGGGGCAAAAATCTTAGGTTTCTTTAAACTCTTTCTGGAATCTGCGGATTGTTAGCCTTTCATGTAAACTAAATCAAGAAAAAAAATGAAATAGAGGAACTACTGCCTTCAAATATTGTGTTTCATGAATAACTAATCACGTAGAGAGCCCTTTTTGAATTTGAACCTGTTTGTGACATTTTGAGTGTCATCATGTAGTAGCTGAAATCTAACTTCAAAACAAAGCAAATTGAATCTAGGCAATGAGGAAGTTTAAAATCTCCTGAATTTCTGTGAGTTTTCGTTACTTGTTTTAATTCAAAACTGAATTAATAATTAGGGCATTGTGCTATTAGTTGCCTGTTGAAGACACTTCCATAGTGAATTTTGAAGAATAAGCTTGACTTTTTGATGCTAACTATAGAGTTACTTTATTGTTTAACTATTTTTGACACTGTCGAATTGCCAGAGAGAAAAACCATTTGAAATTACGCAATATCTTTTCCAATTGTGTTACTATGCATGCTGAAAGTGTGTTAACAGTTAGACACTTCGTTCCATTATGCAAATGTAAGTGTGCAGTTGTGCCTGGTATATTTCTATTTTAGTTAGCCTTTGCAGAAAAATTTGCACAGACACACTGAAATAGAAACACATACATAGACGCCAAACTGTAGCAATAGCCCCAGATCCTTTAGCTTATACACTTGTCTCGATATGTGAACAAACAGGTCAAAGACACATTGTTGGGGTTAAAACTTGGTCAAGGTCATTGTTGAACAAAACTTAGACTTTGTGAGGGAAGTCAACCTTAAAATTTTAGGGTAACTAGCTCACCTAATTATCTATAAAACCTATGCAAGGAGCTGAAAGAAAATTGCCTGTTGATCTTGAAACTGGGTCAAAGTCTTTCTGCTTTAAACTTTACAAAGAATCCATCCAAGGTAATAAAGATGCTTGATCCTATCTAATTCTTGAGATATCGTATTAAATTCAGAGAGAATTGTACCTGCTAACCGTACATATAAGTCAGTTATTTTCTTTAGATCTCAGTCAACACCTGACGCGGTTCATCTTCTTAATTCCCTGATGTTCATAGCTTATGTGGTTCTCTAATGTTTAAAAAGAATTGACCTAGGTGACCTCGAAATACAGTAAATACCGTCACCCTTTAAACTCAAAGCAGATGCATGTATGGATGATCACCTATAAAAATAATATGATCGAAAGTTGCAAGATTCATTATGTATCGTTTGCATGACATTTACATGGACACACCAACAGATGGACACACTCAGAGACACCAGCTATAAAAAATGCCCACAGGCCTCTGAGCTCATACAGTTATTCCGATAGGAAAGGCAAAGGGAAATCGTCCATTAAAGATAAACGATACCGGCTTATCTGATTTTCAACATATCTTGTGCAATAAATTAAAAAAAGAATTGAGCGGTAACCTTGAAGTTTGGTCAGGGTCACTGTCATTCATACTTGAGGTAGACTCTTATAAAGTAGATCAACTGTAATGCTCACAGCATATGTGGTTTTCCACATATCGTTTACAAAAAATTCAGGCGGAATTGCCCATGCGGACTTTAAAATTACTTCAAGGTCCTTGTCCTTCGGACCCGACATAGATTCCTACAAATTAATCTTAGCTTACTCGGTTCTTAAGATATTGGGTGCAAGAAATGTACACGGATCGATACATATACACAAACACAGATATAGGTTATCGCAACATTAAGGGCCAGGGGTTAATAAGAAAGATGTATTTCCAATTACGTGAGCTGAAAACAGAAGGGACATCTAACAATCATTTCATGTGTGACTGTCACAAATATAGTCAGGTTCTTAATACGTATTTGTTTTACATGTATATTCCAAGATGTCAAAAATTGTGAAGGGTCTGTTATCATCATAGAATTAATTACTGAAGCTTTTGTCAAACACTCACTGAATGTTCCCTTCTAATCCTAAAAAGGCAATGATATTATTGCCGTTTCGATGAAAAACTGACTTAAATGTACTTGTCTTTTTGCAAGGTCATGGGGCTAATTATTCTCCAATTGTGTTGCGGGACAGCCGCACCACCAGAAAGAATGCAAGACCGAAATCCAATATCAAAAGGAAATAGTCTGGATGCAAGTGCTCCCACCCAAATATTACATTCAGTGTCCAAAAAGAATGTTAGGATCCAGCAAAACATTTGCAACATAGTATGTACTTTCTGTAAGAAAGGGGCGACTCTGCGATTGGCTGCTCTGTGTCCCTGGCGATGTCGATGGCAAGGAGATTCGTACCAAGCTTGCTTCCCTTTATTTTCATTTTCATACGCATCATAATCGCTAAAGAACAGTTTAAGTAACACTTGTAGCCAAGATTGCTGAAAACGTTCCTGGATTTATCGGGAAGCATAATAACTGATGACTTGCTGAAAACATCCTTCCATGAATACTACATATAAGCAATTGGACGTCAGTTCCTTGACCATGTATGTTAAAATATGATTGGGAGATGGTTTCCGATAACAGCTGCCTTTGTAAACTGTTTATAAAATGGAATTGCTTCCTGTGTTTCACGATCCATGACACACAGACGATTATATATACAGATGAATGGAGAAATCATACTGTATGCTTGTTTGCTTTGTTTACCTACTTCCTATAGATACTATGATGCAAAACACCTTGTTTACATTAATCATGGTAAATCACACAATGAAAATATACAAAAACGGGTGATTCCATAGATTCCAGTTCATTTCTGACCAAAAGGGGTTTCCTTTGATTGAGTGGGAAACGCAAATAGAAAAACAAGCATATTTTTCGTGCAGAGTTCTACTCTTAAATAATTTTAATTTAAAAGTTTGTTGTGATATAAATGTACATTTTTTTTTTATTAATCAAATTAATTAGGTCAACTCCATGAAAAAACCCTGGCCTACCATGCACTTGTTTTTTAAATGACTTGATTTTTTAACAGGGCACCGATCAGGTGCAGACAAAAAAAATGGATTGTATAAGTCACTGATATCGGACCTTTCATAATAAATCTAAAATTACAGCTTCTGCATAAATATGATTTTTCCTTACATTTATGCCGTCCTGGACGTCCCCGTCATTCCTGTTACCTTGATCTTAAATTACCGTATACAGTTAACGAAAACTCCTTGCATCCCCAGACTAACACAAGGGGAGCCGCAAATGAGGAATTTCGAATGACACGTAGACAGATAAAGGGATTCAGCAGGCTCTCTCATGTTTTTGAAGTAAATTATATAGACAAAAGTTGGATAGGTTTGTTTTTAAATTGTCATTCTTGTTACCCTCACTGTGGAGACAAAACAGTTGCCATAAATTCTCATTTTCCTGAGACAAATGAAATATAAGGCACTCCTGTGAAACACATAATGGATGACTAAAGAGGAAGGAGAGCTTCACTGATATTGGGAAAAGGTGTGATATATCATTCGTACTACCAGAATACAGCAACAAAAATGACAATTTGGAGCAAGCAGTCACCAAAATTTGGTCTTCATGTCTTCACACTAGCTAGTGCTTAAAGTGAAACATTTAATGTCAAACGGAATATATGCACGTGAGACTTGAACAAAATGCAATGATACTCCATGCAAAAGTGAAAATGTCATTCATGTTACTAATTACTAATCGTGTTAGTACTATAGTTTCTATTACCAGTGCCAAATGTGTTGATCTAATCTACAGGTATTCTGAAGTGACATTCACTTAAAATGCAAATGTAAAATTCTAAATACATATCAATTTCAGCTTGTTTATGGTTAACTAGGTTAACACACTGTCATTTGTAGATTTCTTTCAGTTATTATTATAAAATGTTATTCTTGTTACAAAAGTCGTCCCCGCTACAAATAAATACTTTTGTGATATAACATTGCATTACAAACAGCGGATTTAATCCATCATTTTACACAATAGATAACACCCTTATTATTTCTGGATCAAGATCTTGGGTTAATTTGACTAGTCTTGTAGCTGGTTCCCCCGGCACCAAAACTTCAAAAGTGCACTTCAACACTGAAAAAATGTATTCTGTCAGGAAAGAGATGTGATGTTAGCAACATTATGTCATCTTCTGTCGGAAACCAAATAGCCCTAATGGAACTGGCCACATGTCGCAGGGCTTGTCAATAAATGCAAGTTGAATAAGTTGTGAATGATTTTGTGTGACTTGACTTTATTTCATGAGTCAAAACTGGATATATTGGTCAGAATTAAATATTAATTTGAACCTTTAAAAAGAACATTGGAAATTTCACGCAATTTAATTTATGATGACAGTTCACCCTCATTTAATCAATTGACTCTAGCTCAGAATCAATCAGGAACTTTTTATTCATTTTGATCGCTGACATTGGCAAATGACTAATGCCTCGAGCTGGGTCTCAGACGCAATGGTTATAAGACATGTGAATTTGTTTCTAAATTCCACCTTTTCCTTTCTACATGCATTTGTTATAAGTAAAAAAAAACTTTTTTATATCCTTGTATCAATATTTTAAAACTTTTGCGTTGGACGGCAGTAGGGTTAGGTGTGTGATTTTTGTCTATGACTGTACTAAATATGTAACAATGTAAGGTTTCAATTTAATAAAGTAATCTATCTGAGGATTCAGTTTGAATGTTCTGTGCTTTATGATTGCACCGTTTCAGGTTGATTTGTGAGACCTTTTTGTAAGTTCAAGTTCACTGCAGTCATTCTGTCTTTGACCTTTCCTTGGTCAGGACTTTTTGGTATCTCTCCCTGAGAAGGTACATGAATATATATGTATATGTATGTATATATATATATATATATATATATATATATATATATATATATATATATATAAATATATATATATATATATATATATATATATATATATATATATATATATGCATATACATATATTTATATATACATATACACACATATGGACTCAATTTTTCTAGGGCAAGCGTCACTTCGGATATTGACATTTTTCACTAATATCTGCACATATATTAGTACCTATAATTTCTTTAAGTGCTGCTATTGTTAGTAAAAACTTGTTGTACACTCTGTATTTATGTATAAACTATTATTTCACGTTGATACATAATGGCGAGATAAACGAGATAAAGTTGAACATCACGCACACAGAAACTGGAACCCATTTGTCTCAAGCACTGGGACCCATCATTGACATACAACATAAACAAAAAAAGCTACGTAAAAAGCCCATTATCGGCTGTCCTGGAACATACACTCCAAAATAGGCCCTGGCTGAGTTAAACATCAGCTTTAGCTTCAGCTGCGGCTTGGAGGGATATCAGAGAAGCTGTGCAAAGCTGTATGACAAGACCGAGCTGAGCAAAGCTGAGCCTAGCTCACTTGAATTGTGACCCTCGTGATGTGTACACCTATATGATTTGGATGAACTATTAATAACCATGCATTTATAAGCAATAGCCCTTAAAAATATCCCTGGGACCTAATTGTGTTACCTTACACACTCCTGGGGGCTGGGGAAACGGTGTTTGAAGTTTTATAAAACAAGCTCGACATTCAACGTACTTGAACCCTTCACATGTGCATAGGTTGACTATTCTGACACACATATAAATATACAGTAATTATTACTAAGGTGTACACCCTTTTTTTGACGGAAAATGAAAAATTGATAAATGTTTATAAAATTACAGCAATCTACTTTGGTTAACAAATTTGACTGATAGGTCACAATGCCACAAACCATAAAAGATAAACAGGCCACTGGATTTCACATGGTGAAAAAAGGTAGGACTGACTAGCGATTTTGCCAATAATCCCAACCAAGCATCAGGTAGATTTTGTATGCAACTATACTAAGAAAAAAGTTTCTTACTTTCATTTTTTATTTTTTTTTTCAGCCTTTTTCCTTATGTCTCACTGACCATAGACATTTATTATCAAGGAAAAGTTCACGTAAAAACTAAATCTCTTTTCGTATAGATCTGCTTCAACAAGAAGCTCTGTGCATGCATCTTCCATGTTTTTATGATATGTGCATGCACTGGTTGCACCTACTAACCGCATTGCGTTTATGGCCATGGAACCAATTTACATATCGCTTTAATGCTATGTGCACGAACTGGTTGCACCTACTAACCGCATTGCGTTTATGGCCATGGAACCAATTTACATATCGTTTTTGTGCTATGTGCACGCACTGGTTGCACCTACTAACCGCATGGCGTTTGTGGACATGGAACCAAATTACATATCCGTCGATTTAAAAAATCCATTCGATATTTTCTCCCACAAGCTCTCGGTTCATCAGGGTAATAATATTGGTCAAATTTGTTCACTTTGTAGTTAAGCTACATGGAAAACACGTTAACGTGTTATCAAAGCTGCGTGATGTCTACTAAGACCGATTATGTAGAACTTTGTATGAGTGTCCAATAGACTGATTCAAGCTTCTATTAAATGCTCAATGAAATAAAAAAAAAAATAGAAATACACAGACTGGTACTGGTATGAAGATATGTTAGCATTGTTACAATAGTGACAGCAACAAAATTTTCATATTGGCTGCTATCTTAGTAATAGTGGATCACTTGCTCTTGGTTACTATGAACCTTCTGTGACCTTAAAAGGTCAAAACTTACATGTTTCCTGTTATATCCACCGTAATAGATTATACACATTTAACTACAAAACCACTGACAGCAAAGTGGGAGTTGGGAGGTGGTTTTGCTGAGAATAACGTTGATTGACCAGTAAATATCAAACTAACTTATTGGCATATATCTTGGCAACGGTGGTGCCTGTGACTTTTCATGTACACATGATGACTCCAGATTAGAACAAATCTGACATGTTGGTGCTTATCTTGGTAAATGGGGATTCTAGACCCATTATTGCGTCTACCATGAGCTGGATCAGGAGGTCGTGCTCATGCATCTGAGTGAAGGCCCACAGCCATGCTAAGGTTTTTAGATTATGTGACTGGGCATCTTTTCAAAAGGTTCAGGCTGACTGTAACTTAAACTCATCAAAAGCAGTCCTCAGTTTATCAACAGTGTGATTAGCAATTAGAGTCAAGGCCGATTTAAGCACAGGATATGCCCATTATGTCAAGGTACATGCGGGATAAATATTTATCTCTGACATTGTACCATATCGGATATGGCCTATGTGACATTGTTGATCATATCTCATGTTCGGACTACTTTTTACCATGTCGGTAAAATCAGAGATATGGCTTTCGAGATATGACAGGAATGAATTGCATATTTGGTGTGACTATGAGTCAAAGGTCAACAATATTTTCCATCAGCAATGAAGACTCCAACGGAGTCCTGCCAACCATCATTCAACAGCTGAGCGGGAACAAAAATGTGCAGCCTCACAATTGTGCAACAGCAGGCAAAAATTAACAGCAAGCCATGTGCAACATTATTCAGGAAGTTCTTCTTTTCAGACCCGCCAAGCATCGTTCAACAGCAGAGTGGGCAAAAAAATGTGAAGTCTGAGAAAGTTATACAACAGCAAGCAGAAATCAACAGCAAACTATGTGTAGCATTCTTCCTAAAAATTCCTCTTCTCAGAGACCTAATACCTCAATCCATAACACTCAGATTCTGTCTTCTTCGTTTTCGCAGTTGGCGTAGCAGGTAGCCACCAGCCCATGGCTGGGCATTGCTCACAGTAGTTTCGTCAGTGATGGGGCCAATTTGACCAACCTCAGTCAGTTGAGCTCCATGGATGCATACTTCGGAATGTTTGCTGGTACAACATTCAAAGGCAAACTACCTTCCGCATTTTCTCTCCACAAAGTCTATTCCATAGAGAAAAAATAAAATTGGCTTTTCGTGGTAATTTTGCGCTGAAACGAAGGCCGTTTAAAACAAATCCACCTGTGGCTGGCCGCTATTTTATGTGTTTAAAATATTGTATTCATACATGCGGCATGTTTGCAGGAAAGTCCGATGCAATGTTGGGAAAATAAGTGGTACAAGAGACATAAATATTCCTTTTCTTTCCTTAATGAACTGTAGGGGATAAATACAAGATAAACCTCATACTTAATCTGTCTAAACCAAAACCCCTGCCTGCAAGCATGATCTCCAGTAAGCTCCGTGCTTGGGTGATCAGGCGGCCAGGCAGGCAAACAACCCCGGGTATTTGGTTTGATACACTATTGACTCGAGTAATTTTGTTTTTGTGTCTATCATTTCAAGCTCGCGGATGAACTATGAACGTGTATGTCGTGTTTTCCGGAACTATATGGTCAGTAACACGTTATAATGCATGTGGGTATTTTTTTCTAAACTGTATGGTGAGTAACACGTTACTAACGGCATTAAAACGAGAAGAAACACATAGCCTAATGAATACATGGTGGGCACTGTCAGATAGTCATTTGTGTCAGGTTGTAGTGATACAAAATGCATAATAACTGTTTTACCAATAACCAAGATGTTTAAATGAGGGTATCATCAGGCAAGAGTAGAATTAAAACAAAACATGTTCTATTTTGTTTTCCTTTCTATCCTTTTCTTTCTTTCTTTCTTTCTTTCTTTCTTTCTTTCTTTCTTTCTTTCTTTCTTTCCCTTTTTGCTTTCTTTGTCTCTCTCTTTATTTCTTTAGTTATTTCTTTCTTTAATTTTTGGTCTTTACACGATGGTTTTTTTGTCAACGTTAGGATCATTTTTCTTTTTAAATTGACCACTGCCCTTATCTTTGCTTTGCACCAACTACATTGTTGTGAACTGTTAGATAAATTTAAACATAAGTTCACCTTTACATAAATTTCACAGAATATTATCTCACATAATTTAAAATTCACCTGGTTAGGCAAATATATGACTCTGCAATTTTTGTGGTGTATCATATTATTGTATTTGTCTCTTTGTGTCCAGCCTCACTTCTTAGTAGTCATTACTCTTTTCCGCAGTCCGAACTCTTTACTCTCCATAAGATAGCTCTCACTCACCTATATACATATGGAACTACTGTTGTCAAAATTGCTCATGTTCTTCTGTAGAATTTTGACATAGGCTGTATTAGCCGAAATGAATAAAAATGTCTCCAGCGGTTAACTACTCAGAACATATTTCGAAGCCTATACCCGTACATGTCTCTCTGAGTAGCAGCTCTTTCTTTAAGCTTAACATTCAGCCAAGACTACCCAGATAATAATGAATAAATATAAACGTGGCAAATACGAAGTAGCTGAACGCATGAAGTCTTGTTTATAAAAGCAGAGCTTTATCATGAAAAAAGAAAAACAGTCCAACCAAACATCTTTACTAAATTTGTATGGAACTAGCTCTGGTAAGAATAATTTGACGTACCCCTGGACCAATATGCACTCTTTCTAGCTGGATAGTTTATCTTAGTTAAACCACCGGCATGAAGTAGGAACATTTATTCAGCCCCAGTGATTGTAAAATAAACAGTTGCTGCCAAACCACCAGCACAAACCAAGGGAAGCCCTAACCTTCATGCAACCTTGCCTTCAACGATTGAGGTAAACGTTTGATTTGATATTTACAGTGCAACTTATTCGAAAATATTGAAATAAACCAGATAAGTAAACCCTTCATTCTGTAACATCCACAATGTCCACTAGTTTACAACATTTTCAAGTGTGGAATATTTTGCACGAATTTCATTATAAAATTGATTCGCTTAACGAACAATTAGTAGTTGTATGCACAACTTTATCTTTATTTCATGGCGGCCAGCATGTTTTCAAGAAATTGCACTCTAAGGAAACAGCAGCACATGAGAGTGTAGATAGACTTATTGAGATGTTGGACTTGGGCAAACTACCTACAAATATTGTTTTGAGATCTATCAAAAGACTCTGATACTTTGGGTCATTAACTACGTGTTAAATTTAAAATATTATGGTGTCACAGTTGTATTTGCTGCATCTTGGTTTATAGCCTATATGGAAAATCGATTCCTGTATGTTCAATTTACCGAAGTGTCTTATCTAATTATTGTCAATAAAGGAAGCAGTTCCTCAGGGACCAATACCTGAACCCTGTTCTTTTTTTAATATTATCACCAATGTTGTGTATTTTGCATCTTCAAAATTTGAATTGTCAAAACTTCAGTATGTTCCTTATGTTGCTTTTTTCTCTCAGGCAGTGTCCATGGAAAAGCACAGGACGTTTTGGATGATGTTAATACTGAATTAGATAGGGTTTTGGACTGACTGTCAGCAAGTTAATTATCTCTAAATGTACTTAAGACCACATATATGCTATTTTATTATCATCAAATAGTTCAAAACGACATTACGCAAATTCATAAATTTCAGTCAACAAAACCAGCAAGGTGTTATCATGACATCAACATTCGTCTTTCTTTGCCCATGTGAAGTAATCAATTGCACTCATGACTCGAGTCAGGTGGTCACCCATGAAAGAACAGTGGATAGTTTTAAACCAGTCTTTTCAACCTTTGTAATATTGCTCATTAGGTACAGATTATAGTGTTTCCCAAACATGTAGACTTTACCTCTTAAACCAAACATTTATAAATTATACAACGGATGGAATGATACATGGTAATATATGTTAATCAGGAAAATAGTATGCCAATGTCAATAAAATAGATAATAAATGTTCCAAAAGGGATATGTAGTCTCAGAAGAGTTGATAAGTGCATTCCAAAGACTGCCTTATTTTTTTTCAATTTACAACTGTCTCTTTATCATATTGAATCATTCCAATTTTGCTTGGGGTTTCTCGTGTAAATGTATTTTTCTCACATACAAAAGTTGTGGGTCTTAATTGATCTGCAAGACATTACGCTCATACCGATCCATTGATAAAGAAATTAAATATTCTGAAGGTTCACCATGTTTTTCTAATGAGAGCCAGTATTTCAGACATAACTCAAATCTATCACCATCCCATTTTATGGTAATTTTTAAATTCCATTCCATACTCACCCATACAATACTAGAGGTAGACAAGACATACCTCTGGCTAAGCCCACCAAGACTGCTTCAGAAGAATGTGTCAGATATTATATCCCCTCTTTATTGTTCAGTCGTTCTTGTGTCTTATGTAAGATAAATCCACATTCATATTTCGTTGTTTTTTTTTGTTTTGTTTTGTTTTCTTTTACAAATTATTCGTGAATATATTTTTACCAACAGTTTCCAGATGTTTGAACAGTGCCGAATTGATTTTCTGCAACAGCTGATGGTATATTCCTAGTGTATATGGGTTTTACATTGGCATAGTTGACTTTCTTGCATCTGACTGTTTCAGGGTTTGAAACTTCAAGATGGCGTTCAAACTGATTGTTATTTCCTTATTTTAAGATAATTTTGTACATAAATATTGTATCTACACAGATGTTTTATAAAACACCTAATAGAATCTAGTAATATCATAATACAGCAGGTGAAAAGCCTTAAAGTATCCAGAGTCAAAATTGCAGCCACAATGGTCCTCATTTTTCATTGATCTCTCTTAAAATGTATAACCACATGAACGAGAAACACATATGGTATAAACATATGATTCTAGGCATATGGAATCTAGTGAAACCATTTTTGGTAGTAACTCCAATAAACTAAAGGCATCCATAGTGAAAATAACATCTAAAATGGCCACCATTTTGCTATCAGTAATGATAGAGTATTGACATAAAACTTGCACATGATTGAATGTTTTAAGTGTATAAATCAGGAATCCGGGAAAATGGATTATAAACAGGGTCAATTTAGCACCACAGTCCACATGTTTTGTGCGCTGAATCAATTGAAATATTGCACGTTTATACCAGATAGTTGAGAGAAACATAACATATATTCATAATGATGTCATTTGAAACAGCGGTATCTATTTTGTTTACCAATCGCAGAAGCCTCTGGATACAAGTTGAGAAATCCAGTTCACAAATAGCGAAACTATTTTAAGGTAAAGGCCACTTCTATTTTAATTTAAAACCATAACAGAGATACACCAAGGAATCCATGACAACCGATGTAAATATAATTGTATAAATCACAGAGTAAATTTTTATTTGAGACTGTAAGTTACATGCCCAATGATTGGAATTGCAGTCAAAGGTTTCCCACTGATGATCCGCTTATTAAATTCATTTTCCTCTTTAAAACTTGGATCTTCAAAACAGTTTTGTTAAATTTAATGCAATTGATGAATTATTAATACAGATCTAGTCATTGATAGTGACCGCAATGGCTTTGAAATACAGCGAGTTTATAATGAATAGGCCTATTTTTATTACTGAAACACAACATCGTTGATCTGACCAGCTTTCAGGTGTGATGCAATGCATTACGTGACAATTCTATTTCGCATCGTTACATTTGCGTTTTACTTGAAGTGGAAGTGCTTAAGTTATGTTATCTGATCACCCCGTCAGGTAGGCCTACTGGAGTCTGTTCTAAGACCAAGCACTGTAGCTAAGTGTGGGCTTTATTATACTGAATTTATTTTATAATTCAACTTTGGAAGGCCTAATCATCAGTGTTAGGTGTAGACTTATGCTCCATAAAAGTAGTTTCATTATATTTATGTAATGTGGGGTACATTTTTATGCAACCCTATTAACTAAGGAGCATCATATTCTTTTTATTCCCTAACGCATCAGCTTGGGATGTTTGTATTAAAAATGCCAACATGGTGAAGCCAGTTAGCAGAATTACTTGTCCGGGGATTAATGGTACCAAAAAAAAAAAAAAATTGTGTTTGTTGGCCACTGATAACCCGATTTTATCAAAGTAAATAGATACTAAAACGTTCTAAATTTCAAATTTTATTAATATAATTTGTCCCTTTTTGAAATTAATTGGCTATAATGATTAAAAACTATGCAGTTTTTCAGTAAATGTGACAGTCCACATAGCGCATTCCATCTAAATTACCTTAGACTGCTTGTGCAAAACATGTCAGACAACAAAAATAGCAGGTTTGCGTCATGAGACAAATCCATGTTTGACAGAAAAGAAAAGCAAAGTTGACACCACTTTTTCTGAACATAGGTAACATTTCCGTAAAACGTGCATGGGATCTGAAACAATCATACAAAACAGCAATTCCATGCTCTGTTGGCCATTGTACGTTTTGGGGGAATGTCCTTTTGAAAAAAAGAGTTCTAAGTTAAATCAACATCCTTTATCCATTCAGACGTATGTATTATAGTGTACCGTATTTATGTAACCTCATAGAATGATTTGCGCACTCTTTGGTCTCGCAAAATTGAACCAGTTGGTCTCATTTATTCAATTATCTTTGAAATATCCATCAGCATTAACAAATAGTGGAGTCAAATCGTTGATGGAACTGTCGACCTTAAAAGCACCAGGCATCATGGCATATTACCTACAGGGGAAATCAGATTCTCTCATACACTAATAAAAAATTTAGAGCTATAGACTACCTTCAGATTTGTGCTTGGTATAATCTTTTGTCCCTGCAGTATGCTGATATTTTATCTGCACTCCAAACTGGAAGCTTACATCATGATGAAATCGGCTTCAGAAGTGTTTTTTATGGCAAATAAACATTTTTTCAATATATAGTTGTCCTTGCTAATTTGGGCTTTACAATTTTGAAGATTTGTTATGTTACACTTTCATGCATTGCTTTGCTTCTGTCCATAACACCAATGCCATATATAAGGTATCGCCTATCGTCTGTATACATGGGGGGGGGGGGGGGGGTACATAACTTTAGCAATAAGTGTCACATAAAGCCAAATGCACACTAATACAGGAACTTGTTTTCCTGCAAAAGCCGTGAGATAACTATTTTTCACAGACTAAAACAAGTTACCTCTACAGTACGTTCTCCCGAAGACTAGTTAGATAACAACACGATATAACGAACAAAACACCTTGCCACAGGCAATTAAACGTGACTCGACCAAAGGTCATGAGGGAGTTCAAAGGCGAATAGTGATTCGAATTCTGGTCACGAAAAAAATCAAAGGTTATCGTTTTTACTGAGAATGCCTGACGTAGAGAGAAAAGCGTCACGACAAGCCTTTATATGGGGAGGACAGATTGTGTATGTCAGTTTCCCGTTACTGTAAATCTGAATTGTGGTACCAGTTCCGTCTGAGATAAGGCCAACAGTTTATACCCGGCATACCCAGGATGTACTGTTCTTCAACTACGTTTTGGTAAGATTGGTATTTGTACTTCACCATTTTCTTTGAGGGTTCGTTCAAAATATTAGAAGTGGGGTAGTTAAGAAGTGAAAATTCAACAATGCTGTTGACCGATTTTTCAAGGAATGTGATTATTGACTCCAATACTCCCTATCGAGTCAATGTGGGAAAGTCAATGACTGACGCCGCATGCAGTGACTGACGCGTGCGGTGTAGGCCATAACTATTCTGCTCATTGTGGTCTATTTTTTAAATGATGGACTAGTAGAAATACAAAAAACTTTGCCAATTTACGAAACGTCAGATATATATAATATATGGTTTTGAATGGCAAAAGCTCACTATCTTTGATTTATTTATCTGACATATACACTTATCCGACATATATCTAAGGGAACAGCTGGTGTCATTATAATGACTTTTCACTGTAATAATATTCGCAGGAAAGTGACAACTGCAACTCTTTCCGTAGTGATTTTTTGTGTAATCGGTTAATAGTAAATTTAGTCATGTTATAATCGGAGGGGAGTACCAAATTGATCTACTTGAAATCATTGAAGGAAATGCAAGAAAAACATCTAACTTGTTACTAACTATTACATCCTTTTATGATGTCCCGTGGATATCCCTACCCACAAGACTATCCCAAACAAGAGGACCACTGATATATGAGATCCCTTTCCATACACCATGCACTTCTGAATCAAGTCCTAAATATTTTCATATCAGAGAAAAATGAAACAGAATCTTTTAACGCTGTGTCACTGTCCAACTTCCCTATAACAAATTTGTTTTCTCTTTTAAATATTCAAAAACATGATGTTTAATCAATGAAATAAATGCTTCATAATCGTCCTGTGTGCTTCAGCTATCAGTACTTTTTTCATGGCGTACGTTTCACCGAGCTTGCTGCTATTGAGCGTACTGATAGGTATTTATATTTTATTTCAAAATCTAAAACCCTATGGTGTAATTGAAATGACATTATAACTTTTAAAAATTAAGATTACCAATCGCAAGTAATTTGCGGAAATATATAACAAAACAAAAAGCAAAACAAGAATAAATTATGATCTTTTATAACCCACAAATGGTTGTAAATATCCCTGAAATAGAAATAACCAAGAGAAAAGTTAAATTTGCATATATAATTTAATTTCTAATGCATACACATTGAGAAAAACTGAAATTGGAATATTCACAAAAAATCCACCAAATAAATCTAAGACCACAGGGAATGTGAATTAACTAAAAGAATACATACAGCAGAGTATCATGCAGACAATATGTCACTCATTAATATCCCCTCGTCTTAATTATGGGGTTCTACTTTTTGGTCGTAAAAGTACAAACAATTCATTTCTACAAAAAATGTGTAAGAATTAGAAGCTGTAGTGAGAGTAATGCACAAACCGAACATTTTTTAATCTTTAAATTTGCTCAAGACAAGTGATCTATTCCTATATCAACAATTGATCTACTTGGTCTACACTAAGTTCATGAATAAGCAATGACCTGAATATTTGAAACCTTTCACAATCAAACCAACTTTTGAAATTGACGGTCATGACCTCAGAAGTAAAAACATGATATTTGGAGAAAGAACAAATCTTATTAGAACTGAAAACTGTTTGAAACATGAAATAATCAGAATATTGAACACAACCCCAGATTTCAGTATTAATAAGGTTCATACCCATTGTAAAAGTGGCTTTGCTTAACATATAAAGGTAGGAAATATCTAAATATAAAATACTGTTTGTTCATCAAACTTTCCTGCAGAAACTAAAACTAAATTATAAACTTTCTTATTTTGATATAATTATCATGAAGGCATCAATCAATGAAATAATGAAGTTATTTCTGGGCACTAATTATAATTCTGATTGCCTCCCCCCCCCCCATTAAAAAATAAAAACAAACAAAAAAAAAAAAAGCCCAGAAAATGTGTAAGCTTGCAATAGACAACCATATACCACAAACCACAAAACTACACTATTTGTTATGTGGAATCGATTGAACCATTTGCACCAGAGGTGACCTTGATCGTCATATGACCCCAGGGTCAAGCAATTCATGTTGTGACACTGGGCAAGCTGATTGTCAACTTAAATAAACAATACATGTGCAGACATTACACAAGCTGACTGATCTCAAATTGTGAAAAAATCTTTGACTGGAATCGGCTTCCACAAGTGTAGACTTTACTTATCTACACACGGACCAGCTGTACTAACACTTGTCAACAGTTGACTGGATGTTTCATTATTACAAAGATATAGGGCAATATGTCAGTGTGAGCTCTGAAGATCATTCAAAATCAAAAATTTAGAACACCAAAATAAAATCCATGAGAACATTCCTTGTAATGTTCAAGAATAACTGTGAGCCGAGGATCTACCCTCACAAAGTTATAAGCCACTGTGTCTGTTTGGCCTTCCAAAGTCACTAAAGATCAAAATCAACAACTTCGAATAAACATTTGTAGTAATGTTTAGTGGCAGTCATGGGCCTAAGATCCACACTTACGAAGATAAAAGCATATATATATATATATATATATATATATATATATATATATATATATATATATATATATATATATATATATATATATATATATATATATATATATATATATATATATATATATATATGTATATATATATATATATATATATATATATATATATATATATATATATATATATATATATATATATATATATATATATATATATGACTCGTGGAGTTGGGAAAGAAAAGAAGGCTAGAATCTACTACGCATTCACTGTCAAAAGATACACAGTTTTGCTTGGCCATCCCTGCACTCATCTGATGAATATTAGCCAGACCAACTGTATGTGCCTAAAACAAAGCACTCCATACACCAGCTTTTACAATATCTCGACTGATGATGACCGCTGGTGACCTTAATAATGAGTCACTGTCACTGAATGTCGAACCCTATCAGGATTCTAATGAGATGCTCCAACAGTATAAGTTTCCTGTTGGTAGCTCTATTTCTTACAAGTTATTCTGTCCATAAGTGAACAAATCTCATCACCCCTCGTGACCTTGGTCAAGGTCGCTGGATGTCAAACTCACCCAATTTCCAGATAATATGCTTCTACAGTACAGGTTTAATGAGAGCAGATGAATTTGTACTACAAGATTAATTTGGTCAAAGCATTCCGCAAAACCATTTTGACAGTATAACCACACATGCACTGTATCGTTACATGCCTGCACAATTGAAGTGCTACCGGCATATTGTCCCAAAGTCTGATATCCCATAGCTTCATCACAAATTAACATATCATCATTATTTTCGCCAACTTGCGTCATCTTTAGTCAGGTGATATCATGCTAAAAATGTTCGAACAATTCTATGTAGCAGTTTTGGAGATAAAGACAAAAAATAGCCTCCGTACACAAAATTCATACAAAATAGGGAAACACGCAGCACCACATAATGTTCAAACTGTGAACTGCATAACCTCAGGTGATTCTGTATGCAATATCAAAGCAATTGGCTTGAAAGATTTTGGGAAGAAATTTCATTGTTTTTAACAAAGTAAAATTATTCATCAAAAATAAGGAAATAGTGCTTCTTCGTCTTTTTCGTAAACTAGGAAGAGAACCACCTACGGAACACCTAGTTTCAAAATCAAAACATTCCTTGCAACGATTTTTTAGAAGTGGAAAATGCAAAAAGTCTAATGGACGGACGCAAACGAATTTCATCAAAACTTAAAATAAAAAAAAGTTAACTTTTCTACCTCTAAGTAAAATGGAAAACACAATATAGATTGCAAAACTAAGGATATTATTAAAGATCAACTGTAATTATTAAAAAAAAAAAATTAGAACTGTCACAGAATACTTCCGTAGAGACTTAGAAGTGCACACAATAAATTATAAAATCCGAAAGACATATATATATATATAATTAAAACCGTTAAACTTAAGTGTTGAATTTCTAAAAAGTATAAAAAATTAAACTACAGAAAAAAATTCAAATTTAGCATCAGACTTTCTCATTTGAACATTAGCTATGCTATATGCGTAACTGCAATCAATTCAAGCCATAATTGGCTCATTAAAAATGGTGTGGAGAGAATGGATCGCCCTCCATCCAGAATCTTTTTCTCGCCGACTTCTGCAGCTTTTTTGAGACTCCGCGGTAAAATACTTTACATACAATTTCCATATTGTTGTCTATGAAATAAAAGGGCAATTTTGGAAGTGTTCTTGAGGCAAGTCCTGGTGACAGAGGCCACTGTACTGTATGTAATGTCCTCCATTTGTACACCACTGAGATGGTCTTGAAGATAAATACTTTAAAGTGTCATAAAAAGATTTATAAAGATACAAACAGGAAGCTGGTCATAAATAGGGAGCATCTCTCACAAAAATGTAGTAATGCTGTGGTCAATATTTTTTGGGATATTGCGGCAAAGGCGTCAGGGTTGACGGCACTACGACAGCCTTCAAATAAGCCATCAACAGTTTCATAAAAAGTTGAAATATCGTCAGAGGAATTTGGTTTGGAATAGAAACCAGGTCCATCGTAAGATATATCGCTGACGAAAATTTGATAAAGCTGCGGTTAATATGTTTTGAGATAGCGCGGTAACGTCGTCAGGGTTGACGCCACTCAGACAGTTTTCAAATAGATACATTAAAAGTTCCATGAAAAGGTTAAAAATATGAGAAGACGCTGGTTTTAAATAGGAACCTGATCCATCATAGGGTGCATCTCTGACAAAAATTTGGTAAAGCTGCAGTCAATATATTTTTAGATATCTCGGTAACATCGTCAGAGCTCACGTCACTCAGACGGCCTTGAAATCAATATATTATAAGTTCCATGGACAGTTTTAAAAGGACCAGAGGAAGCTAGTGTTCAGTAGGAACTTGCTGCATTATAAGGTCGTTCTGTGAAAAAAATATTGGGTACCGCTACGGTGAATATTTTTTGAGATATAGTGTGTCACGTTGACAAGACGGACGGACTGACGGACGACCCAGGGGACGACAATACTCTGCAGCACTTCATGTGCATAGGGTAAAACGTAGTTTGACACTCCTAACCTATATGCTGTGTGGTTACATTAGTGATTGTTTCATCGGCTACTGCAACTGTCTACTTGTAAGAAAAATTAAACTTATTGGTCAGGCACTATCTTATCACATGGAAACAAATCAAACATGTTTTGCCATATTACGAAAATTCATAAGTGTCTGGAATCCAACTTTTTGAAGACTGAAGGCCTATCAGGGTCATGACCAAAGTCAAGGTCAAAGATAATTTCGAGGATCATACTATATATACTATTTGTTTTACAGCTGTATCACATACATGTACAAAAACAGGAAAAAACAAAACAGTGTCAAACTAATAGAACAATTAACACGTTAAGGTCATGTGAAGGTCAAGATCAATTCAAGATCACAGTATGAAACACATCTTTTGTTTTGTGGTATCTATTTGGAGGTAAGCGGTCATCCAATTAGTAATTTGAATAATTATTTCGAAATATACTGTAAGTGTGTGGTGCAAGAAAGCAAATAAGGGGGTAGGGGAATGTAATATTTTAAAATGCTTAAGGGTGACAAGATGCCACCCGGCATTTCGAACTTTTTATGACCCAGTATTCATTAATCAAGAAAAAAAAAACTATAGACAATGATGTCAGGTGAACCCAACCTTCTGCCGGACTAATAGACAGGCATACAACTTATCCCAGAGTGCATTACTTATAGTATATGCAACTAAGATCAACCTTTTTTCTGATAAGTTTAGCATCTGTTGCAAGACAAGTTATATGAAGGTGAGGAAGGAAAAATATGCGGTGTAAAAAATTGGTACACCCCCAAATAATAATAATAATAATAATAATAATAATAATAATAATAATAATAATAATAATAATAATAATAATAATACTAATGATGATACTACCACTACTACTACTACTACTACTACTACTACTACTACTACTACTACTAGTAGTAATAGTAATAATAATAATAATAATATTAATAATAATAATAATAATAATAATAATAATAATAATAATAATAATAATAATAATAATAATAATAATAATAATAAAATCAGAAAACAAAACATGCAATCAGTGTTACAGTATGGATGGAAACTGTGAAGAGAATAGTCGGGAAAGCAACCTTGTGTGCCACATTTTCAGAAAGCTCATAAATCCCAAATGCTATGGTAGATACTGGAATAAAGGAAATGAAGCATAAGAAGACAATAGTATATCAGCGCCATGGATTGCAGCTATATAGTAGCCTTGGTCACAACAAGTGTATATCACATTTAATACATGTTTGAAAATTACTTCCATTAGTCTTTCAATTAAAACAGAGTTGAAAATGAGATTTAAATGCAAATGCAATTTCTTGAGGAAGGGTTGCAAAATCATAGCTTTAGTTTTAAAGAATACATTTATAGTAAACTCGAAGGCATTATCCATTTTTTAATTTTCTCAATTTCAGCAGATATAATTTCAGCAGATATAATTTCAGATTGACTAGTAGTTTTCATATTATTACACTAATTGAATGAGGATAGCGATTAAGGTACTGCTCTAGAATCAGCTTAAAATCAATTTACATTTATTGCGAACGGTATGGAGATTAATCGGAAAAGCAATGTTGTGATGGAATAAAATATATCAAGAAAAAGCCAAAGGATTGAAAGTTCTGATAAACTCGGAAAGATATTCAGGAATAGTCATATGATTGGAATGGAGCGTTAAACATCCATACTAGTTCTTGCGGAATTGAGTATTATTATAAAAGTAATGACAACATGGGTTATGAGCTACCTTTTCTGACACCTGAGAAAGGACCGGGAGAAGACAGAAACAGATGTTTCAACATTTCTGAAGCAAAATTCTTAATCATTTTCATGACCAGGCAAAACTCGTAGCTTTCTTTAAACTGTTAGTGGAATCTACCGATTGTTAGCGTTTGGTGTGAACTGCCCACACAATTGAAATTGAGAGCTACCACCTTCAAATAATGAGTTTTATTAGAACGAATCACGTCCGGATCTTGTTTTGAGTTTGACAATGTTTGTGATATAGAGAGCGTCATTCATGTGGTACTTGAAATCTATTTACATGACAAAGCATGTTCAATCTAGGCAGTGAGGAAGTTTGAAGTTTGCTGAATTTGAGTGATTTTGTCTGCCAGTTGTAATTTAAGACTTACCTTACAAACCAATGATTAGAGCATTGTGCTATTTGCTGCTTGTTGAAGACATTTTTATAGTGAATTTTGAACAATGTTTTAATCTTTCATGCAAAGAATGGAGTAGTTGTTTTCCAAGTCACGTCTTTAAACAATTTTTGATATTTTTGGAATACCATAGATTCAATGTATTTGAAATGACTGATTGTCTTTTCCAATTATGTTACTATGCACGTTGAAATTGTGTTTAACAGAGTTAATGAAAAATACGATAAATTTATGTCGACCTGTATAGGATTCGAACCCACCACCTTCGGCACACTCGCCTAGCCAAATGTAAAGTCGAACACGCTGACCTCTAGGCCATCGGGGCAACCCCCAAAAAGGTTGACCGAGGAGCCAGGTGTGGCTTGTACATTGACACGGTAGGGCACTTCCGTAGACCGACAATTTATAAAATACACCTCCAATACAATTTCAAAGTCGGAGCAATGGCCCGCCCACAGCACTTCGAAACCGATAGAGTATTAGCAAGTGAAAAATACGATAAATTTATGTCGACCTGTATAGGATTCGAACCCACTACCTTCGGCACACTCGCCTAGCCAAATGTAAAGTCGAACACGCTGACCTCTAGGCCATCGGGGCAACCCCCAAAAAGGTTGACCGAGGACCCAGGGTGATGTTATGGCAGGTGTGGCTTAGACATGGTAGGGCACTTCCATAGACCGACAATTTATGAAAAACACTTTGTTCATAGGTCAAATGTGCAGACGTACGTGTGCAGTTGTACCTGTTATATCTGCATTTTAGATAACTTGTGCAAGAAATTTACACAAATACCTGGACGGACAGATATATGCATAGAGACACCGGACTATTGATATAGCGCCACACCCCTTACCTTATACTGTTCTTCCGATATTGTGAACAAAAAGGTCAAAGAGACCTTACTGAACTTGTAACTTTATCAAGGTCATTGATAGAACTAAACGTATACTTCAGCGATAACAGCTTATCCTGTTCTCTATATAACTTATACAAGGAATTTAAAGAAGATTGACTGCTGATATTGAAATGGGCTCAAGGATATTGGGCTTCAAACTTTACACAGAGTCCATCCAAGGTGATTAAGATTCTGATCCTACTTTATCTAGCTCTCGAGACATTGCAGTAAAATCAGAGATAATTGTCGGTGGTGACCTTAAATATAGGTCAAGGTCATTGCGTTTGGAACTCAGTATACACCCTTATGAGGTTACCCTACTTTAATACCTAATTATCCTAGCTTATCTGGTGCTCTGATGTTTAAAGAGCATTGACTGTGGTGCCTTGAAATTAAGTCCTCCAAACTCGAAGTAGATCGCTAGAACAAATGATCACCTGTGCAAATAATATGATCCTAGGTTACTTGGTTCATCAGACATCTTTTGCCAAACAAACATCAACACACCATCGGATGGACGCACGCACAGAAACCGGCTATAAAATACCTGCATGCCTCCTAGCTCATACAGTTTTTTTTTTTGGATACGAAATTCAAAGAGAATATTTCCTGCTGAATTCGAATTGGGTCAAGGTCATTGATGTTAGAACTTACGTAGACTCATAAATAGACAATTGTCTGTATAAGGTGAATGATACAAGCTTATCTGATTCTCAAGATATACGGTGCAGGAAACTAAAAAGAAAAAAAAAATGGAGCAGTGACTTTGAAATTAGGTCAGGCTCATGGTCATTCATAATTGATGCAGACTCCTACAAAATAGATTCACCGTAATGCTCTTAGCATATCTGGTTTTCCACATGTACCCGCACAAGAAATTCGCAACGAAATGCCCACACTGACTTTGAAATTAGGTCAAGGTCAGTGTCCTTAATTTTGGGCATAAACTCTTGCAAATTGATCTTAGCTTACTTATTTCTTAAGATATAGTGTGCAAAAATTTACATGGATGGACAGATACATACAAGCACAGACCCAGGTTATCACAATATTAAGGGCGGAGGGTTAACAAGAAAGATGTATTCAGAAATTGGTGTACTAGAATTAAAAGGGACATCTAACAATCATTTGATATGTCACTGTCACGTATGAAGTCACGTACTGGACACTTATTAGTGGTACATGCATATTCCAAGCTGTTAGAAATTGGAAGGGTCTCTTATCAGCATGAAATCCATTACTGAAGCTTTCCCAAAAAGTCATCAGATATTCCCTTTACAACCCTGATAACAGAAGCAATAACGTTATGGCCGTTTCCATGAAAAAAATGACTTAATTTTACCTTTGCAGGATCATGACGTTAATTATTGTGCAGCTGGGTTACGGGAGAGCAGCACCACCAGAAAGAATGCATGACCCAGATGCAATATCACAAAGAAGTAATCGGGATGCAAGTGCTGCCTTCCGAATATTACCATCAATGTCAAAAAGGAATGTTGGGATCGAGCAAAACATTTGCAACGTGATATGTACTTTCTGCAAGAAAGTGGCGACTCTCAGATTGGCTGCTCTGTGTCCATCACAATGTCGATGGCAAGGGGATTCGTACCAAGCTTGCTTCGTTTTATTTTCAGTTTATATCCATCATGATCCCCAAAGACCAGCTTAACTCACACTTGTAGCCATGATTGCTGAAAAGGTCCCTGGGTTTATTGGGATGAATAATAAATGACACTTCGCTCAAGACATCCTTCCATGAATACCACATACACATGATTGGGACATCAGTTCCTTGACCATGTATGTTCAAATATGATCAGAAGGTGGCTTCAGTTCTCAGCTGCAATTGTAAACTGTCTGGAAAAGTAAATTACTTCCTTTTTTTCATGATCTGCGACACACACAGATGATTATTTATACAGAGAAATGGAGAAATCATTCGGGTGATTCCATAGGTTCTGGCTCGCTTGTGTCGCAATGGGTTTCCCTTGACTTGGCGGGAAAAGCAATTACTAAAACAAACATATTTTTCATCTGAGTATGTACTCCAGAACAATTGTAATTAACAAGTTTGGTGTAACAAAAGGTAAGATTTTTTTTTCTATATCGAATTCGTGCGGCTCACCCCATCAAACATTTCTGGCCTAACATGTAATTGATTTTTAAATGACTTGATTTTTAGAAAAGTACACCAATCAGCTACAGAAGAAAAACTGGAATATATATATAACTGATATTTGAACGTTAATAATAAATTTGAAAATATACTTTCTGCATCATTATGATTGTTCCTTACCTTTATGCTGTCCTGGACTTCCCTGTAATTCCTGTTACCATGGTCTCAAATTATCGTACACAGTTAAAGGAATACTCCTCTGGAGCCCAGATTAACACAAGGGGGAGCCGCAATATGACTTTTTTTCGAGAGACACATAGACAGTTAAAGGGATTGAGCAGGCTGTCAAATGTTTTTGAAGTAAATTATATCCATAAAGGTAGAGTAGATTTCGAAATGTCATTCCTGTTACCATCATTGTGGAGACATAACAGGTGCCATGAATTCTCATTTTCCTGTGACAGATAAAATATAAGACACTCCTGCGAAACATGTGCATGGGGTGACACAAGAGAAAGGATAACTTTACTCAGATTAGGAAAAGGTCTGATATGTCATCCCTATTACCGGAATACAGGAACAAGAATGACAATATGGAATAGGAATTTTAGGAAACAGCCACCACGTTTTGCTTACATGTCTTGAACCTTGTGCTTAAAGTGAAGCATTTTATGTTAAATGAAAAATATGGACGTGGGACATATGAAGAAAGTACAATGTTACTCCATGCAAAAGTGTAAAATGCCCTTGTTACCAGTTGCTAATGGTGTTAGCAGGTAGTTTCTGTTACTAATATTTTGATCTAATCTATAGGTATTTTGATGTAATATTCATTTAAAATGCAAATGTAAAATTCCAAATAGATGTCTACTTAAGTATATTAATAGTAAATTAGTAAAACAGACTGTTGTTTGCATATATGCTACGAAGGTCATTTCTGTTACAACAAGTACTTTTGTAATATAAACACTGCATTATAAACAAAGTATTGAATCCATCATTTTACACTGTAAATGAAATCTGTCATATTTCTGAATCGAAAATGTGGGTTTAATGTGACTAGTGTTTCAGTTAGTTCACCCTGCACCAAATCTTCACAAAAAGTGAAAACAATTTGTTCTGACTGAAGCCAACTTACTAAGTTGCCATTGTTGGTGGGTTGTGCTTTCCTAACAACACCACATCAACAGGATGTAGGCAACAGAAGGAAAATACTGTTTGTAAAACTATGGTTACCAGTTTCCTATGCGTCTGAACCAGGAATGGCTTTTGCCAATAGCCTCTAATCGAATAAAGTATTTAAAAAGTGCAATTGGTGAAAGAATGCGGCCGAGAATGCACTGCGATAATTTAAGGTATGATCTCGATAATAGGACAAACACCACACTATTTTGATAAAACTCGTATTCCTGGGTTTGCTTTGCTTGTCTGTGCCGAGTGGATGGAATCGCCCAAGAATGTTTAAAGACGAAATATCTCAACTCCAGCAAAACTATTTTTTGCACAAAAAAGTGGTGTGAGTTTTCCTAAATTGAGCTTATGATCTGTACTCAATGCTGAATAAAAAAACTAAGGGCTATTGCCTTTAAAGTATGTTTTTCTTTAACTCAAAGAATGGCGCACTCAGACACTGAATGGAAGTATTCCATGAGGAACGAGATACAATCTGAAGAATGTTATTCAATCTTCTGTTGGAAACTAAATAGCCTAACGTAGCCGACTCAAGGGTTTTCCATAAATGCAAGATCAATAACGGGGTATTTTTGTCAAAATTAAATTATATTTGGGTACTTCAAATGTAACATGGGATATTTCATTCTATATAATTTATTACGACAGGTCAACTTAAGTTAGCCCAGTGAACACTACTGTGGTTCAATTGGTTTTTATTTTTAATTTATTGCTGAGATGGGCTAACGGCTTATTTCAAAAGTTTTGTTTCGACATTCATTTGTTGTAAATAAAAAATAGCTAGGTAGCTACATTGACCTCCCTCTTGTTTAAATGGACGCGATCGCGTTGGACGGCACTACGGTTTTCTCGTTGCTTCTTGTCCATGACTGTGCTACTTGTATAACAATGGAAAGGTTGAATTGAATTAAAGCAATCAATCTGTTCTATATTACTACATGCCTAATCTTCTTATGGCCAACCGTCAAACAGTCTATCTATGAAGTCCTGGTATTCTGAACACCATAAAAGCAAATGATCCACAGTTTCATCTACATCTTCCCTACTTATTTAGCACTCCCCATCACTTCCCTCTGTCTATGTTTGCTTCCGCTTCTCAGGATTAACCACCCTTTCTCTCCCCTGGAAAAGGAATCTTGAACCCTTACTTCCGTCCCTTTACTGGCTTCTCTTTTGCTTGGTTAGCTTTCAATGTGCATTCCTCTTCAACCCCTCCTTTCTGCTCCACCTCTTACTTTACCGCCACAGCCAACATTTGTCTTCCATGTAGTGTCAACCTCCTCTGGCCCCTTCAGATCACACCTTTCTGCTCATTTGGCTATGTCTACCACCCGCTACGTCTGCCCTTTAAATGACTCAAGATACATCTTCCTGCAACAGATATCCTCTCGTGCCTCCTACAGGTAGCGCAAATAGCTGAACTTTCCCTTTATACATGTAGCCTGTTTTTTCAACCAGCCAAGTTCCCTTAATACTGCTTCTGCTGCCACACATGGCGGCGCCTCTGGTGTCCCTTTGCTCATATCTGCCTGTGCTTTTTCCGACCATTCCAGACCATGCTCACTCATCGTATCTAAGCCATATAACATGCCCGGGACTGCTACCGTCTCCCAAGCATCCTCCTTATGGATGCTCTATTGAAACTATTTGCTGCTGTTAGTGTAATTGTACTTATTGTTCCATCGACCTTCTGCTTGATATGAACACAATATCGAAACAATCCTTGACCTGTAGCTTCGATTTTAAAACCCAAATATTCATAATCGTCTAACTCTTCTATCCTACTGACCTTCTGGTACCCCACTGGAACCTCAAACTTTCCATCCAACTCTCTCCTCACCTGTGCTTCTGATCCATAATCATGACCTTACTCTTTTTCTCAGTGTTTTCCAGCCTCCATAGTCCCGTGCTATTCTGTGTAGATTTTGTAATTCCTCTTTCATGTTACCAATTAGAACAATGTCATCTGCAAAAAACAAATATGTAAACAGTATCCTCTCATCTCCTACCTTTACACCTCTTCCACCCTCTAGCAAATTTCCACATAACTCACATAAATATAATGCCAAAAAAAAAAGGAATAATACACAGCATAATTTTAACCCAATACAAAGCCCCCCTCCTCCCTCAGACTCACCGTACATATTAATTCGTACATCAAGCTCTTATCACTTCTAAAACCTTCTCCAAAAGGTTTAAAAAGCAAGTAGGTGTTTCTGTTGCTGTGGCTCAAATGAGCTGTCATTATGAGATAAGATATGGGGACCCGTTAATGGCCACTTCTCTCGTGTGTCTAAGGAGAAAATGGAGAGCCTTGTTTATCCATATCAAGAGGCCTGTGTATAAATGGCATAACGCAAGGGAGGTTTATCAGAATTCGGGCGTGGATTGAGACATGCGCGCCCGTGTTAGAACCAAAACCTTCTCTGTAGAAATGAAATTCATTTTGAAAATGTTGTTAGTTAGCACAATATTTTTACTTCACTACGCATAAGTACAATATTGTGTAATTTATGTCTTTACATCTATAATTTTATTCAATTTATATGACTGTGAGCAACACAATTTAATTATCACAACATGAAATTTGCATATAAATTCCACCGTCTACAATCCTCATAGTTTGATTACACATGACATTTCTATAAACCTGCTAGTAAAACTTTCAACGTCATATGGAGATAATTTAGCTGTGGTGCCCGTACAGGTAGCTTGACTATGGCAAATAATGGAACAGAGGCATAGCACGGTTTTTTACCAAGAGGACAGGACTTAATACCTGGTTGACCTTGATCATATCCTCCAGGTAACAGTGCCACATACACAAATTTGATTGACCATGGAATAACTTGAGAACTATTTGAACTATTAGGACTTTGATGTTGCAAATGGTATTGGTCACCTCTTCATGCCAGGCTTATATATCACTCAAGTGAGTTTGACCTTATTCCCAAGGGTCACACGTTTACTTAAGAGCTTTACTGTTCTCCTAATAATTTGAAAAGTATTTGAGGTGGGACTTTGATGTTGCACATGCCGCTGTTCCTATGTTCTGGAGACCGGAAAATTTCTAGACAACCCGCTCTAGTGTTTTAACTCAACTGAAACGGAGCATACAAAGTGTTCATCAACTGAACTATGATATTGTTGCTTGGCAAAACTTTGCTCACTGGATAGGCCAACTGACCACCTAACCTGCATAAATTCTTTGGCCGGTGAACATTTCAGATATATCCTGCGGCATTGTACCTTGCATGCGCAGTCTACACAAAATATGCATAACAGTGTTGGTTGGAATTTCAATACCGTCAGTGACTCACACATGGTATTAGTTCACATATTCATATGCTCATATAAATTTTCACTACTTGATTTGATTTGATTTTATTTGGTGCAAGCCAGATTACACAAAATCATAATACATCGAAATAAAATAAAAAGTAATGTCACCGTGTAACATGACTAAAACGAATACAAGAGGTAGTTATCCACAATACACAAGACAATGTCACGTTAAAATAAATAAAATATACATATAATGTTGTCACATAAAGAACATTGCAACACAGTGTACATATAATACACGATACAAATAGATTACTCTTAAATAAATTATAAAATTGGCCAGCACCAGGATAGCCCAAGGAAGCTGGGTAAAAACCCTTGCTTATTGTCATATGGGTCCCTTGTATAAGAATATAAATATGTACATTAAAAATTAATTACTTTGAATAAACTATGTCTTTCTTGGTATAAATATAACGATATTTTGGTAAAAGGAATTAAATTAGTGATCACAGTAATCCGCAAATATGTATCTATTAGCTCTCCAGATAGCACTTATAATATGGCAGGAATAAATAGACAAATTCATCATTTTCTCTTTCGAAGGCTTTAGAGGCTAAGTGTTTTTCAAGTTTAATTTGAGTCCTGATTTATCGGCTATTGCTTTTACATATGAGGGAAGTTTGTTCCATTCTGTGATGGCTGTATAGTAAAAAGGTGAAGATTCGAAAGTTATGGTTATGGTGGGGACAAAGAAATTGTGCTCATGATTTCTGCCGTTATGATGGGGATTTACTGGAATTTTGGAAAACTTGTGAGTCATGTAGGCTGGGGCAGTATTATTAGCAATTCTAAATACATGATTGAGTTTAAGTTGTTTCAGCCTGTCTTACACATTTAATAAGCCTATGCTGTTGAGTTCCGTTTGCCCTATGTGTTCTCTGAGACCTTTATTTAGAATGAATCTGGCTATCTTGTTTTGCATGATTTGAAATTTCTTTTTAGATTTTTATTTAGGCTAGAAAACCAAGAGAAACAGGAATAATCAAAATGACACTGTATTAGAGCTGTTTTTCTAGCCTGTTTACTTAGTGAGGGGGCATGTCTGTATAGGAATTGTAGTCGAGAATTTGAATTTTTGATGATCTTGGTAACCATAGGTTCGCCTGAAAGAGTATCATTCAAAATAGAGCCTAAATAAGTTACTGATTTGGTATTTTTTGATGTTGACGTTATTGCAGGAGACACTTAAGTTTTGAGGTTATTTTTTCAGTTTACCTTTGGAACCCAACAGCCTAGACTCAGTTTTCCACAGGTAGAGACAATTTTTTTTCAGTGAGCCATTAATAGGAAGAGTTAAGTTCTGTTGTCAAGTTTTGTGCTATTGCAAAACTGTATTTTCCAGAAGCAAGGAGAGCGCTATCATCAGCATACAATATTAACTTCCAGTTGACACCGATAGGCATATCGCTCATGTAACACAGGAAGAGGACTGGGCCCAGTATACGTCCTTGGGGAACACCGCAAGTGATATGTAGAGGCACCAATTCAACTCCTCCGACTGATACTTTTTGTTTACGTGAATTTAAATAGGATTGAAACCATTCTGTAGACTGAACACCCATGTTCTGTAGCTTTTGACACAAGTTATTATGGTTTACCGTGTCAAAAGTTTTCTGTAAATCTAGTAGGACCATGCCTACATAGTTTCCTTTTGAAAATTCTGAGCGAATATAGTCAGTGTGGTGCATAAGACAGGTGTCCGTTGAGCAGGTGCATCTAAAACCTGACTAGTAATCATACAATAAATTGTTGCTGGTTAGGTGGAACTCCAGTTGCGTATAAACTGCTCTCTCCATGATTTTGTTGACAGCAGTTAAAATACTTACAGGTCTATAGTTTCCGGCTTCCAACTTGTCATTATTTTTCTATAATTGCTTGACTCTGGCAGCCTTAAAGTCTCCAAAGACTGTATGGGTAGAAGTTGATGTATTAATGATGTGTGTAATTGGCCCTTTTAATTTTTCTGCACCATCTTTCAAGAATCTAGACGGAATGTTACCAAGCCTGCACTCTTGAAAAGGTTGATTATTTTAACTTTTGGGAAATTAAGTCTTCTTCTACTGTCTAAAGTTTATTTTTTAGGGGCAACTTGTCTGTATTATTCTTTAAAAGAGGGGGAATTGGTACTAAGTTTATTTGCAGAAGGGGGGAGTTTGGATACCAGAGTTTCAGCAACAGGTGTATAGAATTGATTAAAATGATTTGCAACTTCGGTGGGATCGTAACACATTTGACCATTTACTTTAAAGATAACTTTTGACCCTGCTTTTGATTTGTTGCTATATCTAAGGGATTTTAAGCAATGCTACTGTTTTTGGGGTTATTCGTATTTTCCTCAATTTTACTACTAATGTATTCAGCTTTCGCTTTACCAATTTCTCCCTACACTTTATTACGATATTTAAATATTCTTTGTAAGCTTCTTTCTTTCTTGTCCATTGTAACTGTACTGTCACCAAAATTTTTCACTGAAAGATACAAGAAATGTCTCTAAGAGACATATGTTCCAGTATTTCATTTGTCATCCAAGGTTTTGTCCTAGCTTTGAGCCTTACTTCCTTCAAAGGAGCAACTTCAATTTTTTTTTTCAAAAGTGACTTTGAAAGCATTTCATGCTTAATCTACACAAGTGCAGTCTGTAACTGATTTCCAATCTACTTCGGCAAGCTTTTCTTCTAAGAGTTCCTTCCAGTATTGCTTCATAGAACGAATCATGACATTAATATGTTGATTAATTTGACCTCGGACAGTTTTTCGAGTGCAGTTTACTAATGAGTGATCACTCAGTCCTATATTAATGGTACCATATTGACATATTTTATCCAAGCTGTTGCTAATGATGTGATGTAATATAGTCTCTGATGTATCTGTGATTCTGGTTGGAGAATCTATCAACTGTTAACATTTGAAAAGGTTAAGAATGTCTGTATATTGCTTATATACACCAGAATTGTTTCTAGAGCAACATATAATGAAGTAACTTAAAATATATAGTTCACAACCAGACCTCATCATAGATAATGTCTGTTCAAGATGAGATAGAAAATTACTGTCGTTGGGTGGTCTGTAGCATATTCTTTTAATGATTGATTTTGTCTTTGGTAAAAGTAACTCGAATCATATAGATTCCATGTCCCATGTGAGTAAATCTTCTCTGATATTAAAAGCTATGTCACTCCTGATATAAGCACATACACCACCACCATGACTGGTTTGGTCATTACGTAATAGGCAATAACCTGGAATATTTACTTCAGCATCATTGGCAGAATTGTCCAGCCATGTTTCCGTAATTCCGATAACAGCTGCATTAGTTTTGCTAGCAAGCAGCTTTATTTCAGAGAGTTTTGGTAACAATGAGCGCACGTTCGAGTGGATAAAGTGCAGGCCTTTGCGAGTAAAGCATTCATAGTGTTCATCTTTGCTTATTGACTCAGCTGTGTGTGCATCCCTAGGAGTTCTCTGGTCGAAATCATCCGCATCTGGTCTAGTATGACTATGAGGCTCTATGTTGGAGTCTAAGTCATATTCACTAAATGGCAGTGTTTTTAACGAGCATTGATTGAATATATATGAAAATGTATTATTGTCTTGAAGTCTTTCATTGTAGAAGTGCTCAGTGATCAGACCGCTAGTACAGTGGACATGTGGCCAATTATCACATATGTCACTATTCACTGCTTTACTTCTGGATGTGACTCCCTTGCCACACGCTACACATGGGTATTTTGGTTGCATTTTTCTAGTACTAGCTGGTCCGGGATTGGACTGCACATCTCCGCAGATACATAACAGTATAGTAATATAAAGTGAGGTGACTAAAACGTGGGTCCAAGAATGGCCAAAAATGAGTTTTACAGAGTTGCATGTTGACAAAATTGTCAGCTGCAAAGCAATATCACAATCTGGATCTGAACGAGGGCCTAGAGTACAGATTTTCCCTGCTTTGTTCTCTCTGTTAAAGTGGGGCTTCGATGGGTTAAATCTTGGTGGTTTTTGATAGATTAGACGACATAGGCCTAAAAATCTGATTGCGACAATTTTGTGGCCCACCCAAATTTTGTGAAATTGGCTTTGTGGGCAATTTTTTCATCTATTGTTTGAGCCAAATTCTTGTTGACCAACATTTTGCTGTGGACCTTAATTTGAGGGGAATTTAGCGAATTGAACTTTGGTCTGCCATGGCACTCGGAACTCACATAATCTATTTGTTTGCCCGACAAACACCTCTTTTTTACTTTTCCTTAAGCTTGGGCACTCTGACCTTTTGGTCCTAATCTCATCCAGACAGCTTTGTCTTGTGCTGTTCTATAATGATGCTGCGTCTGTCCTTGAGCCTTGGGTTTTACTTATTTTGCGATACTTTTGCTCATGACATTTTTCTCTAACTTCCTCATGACATCCTGCACATTGTTTAGAGCATCCATGGTTACATGTGGGTGCTGGTGACCTGTTGCTCCCACACACTCACATTAACAAGCAGCACTGTCTGCGTAATCTACAATCTTGGCTTCTTTTCGCCACACCAAAGACCTGAGTTCTGGATTGAGGCCATGCACATACAGTGTCAATCTTTCAGATTCAGTTTTGCTCAATTTCGGAGAAAAAAAACTCATTACGTTTCAAAAACTTTCCACACTCCACCCTGATTGTTGTTGTTTTCAGCGGGGAGTCCCCTTTAGGATCCGTTTCTCATCTTCATTTCCCTTTTTTGTTTTTTGTGAAGGCTGCAACCAGAGTTTTCCAGTCACTTCTTCTTACTGTATTCAATTTTCTTTGTCAAATTGCTGCCATATCAGTCAATACAAGTTTGAAAACTCTTATTTTTTTCTCATCACTCCACTGGCCCAAATCAGCTTGAGCTAGAAATTTCTCTCGGAGGGACCTTGCATCTTCTCTAGAAAGCCCACTGAATGTACGGGTGTGACGAAAACTCCCATTACATGTCATGGGGGAGTTTTCCTGTTGAACGCGAGTGTCTTTGCTCCCAATCATCAGCAACTGGTCCTTCGATTTGCACGGTTCTTTTCACCTGTTCTTTAACTTCAGAGTTGGTTATTGCGGTTTTCAAGTTTGTTGGCTGTTTAACATTTTCACCGCTGCCTTTCTACCCAATTTAACCTCAGATCACTTAATTCCTCAGCACCTTTTCAACTATTTTGACTCATTTGGCATTACATTTTGTATCCAAAAGAGTTCTCATGGTAATTAATACAACCTGTCAGTACTAGCAATATGAATCATGGTTTTCATTTTGCAAGGTTGGTTTCATGGTTATATGGTTATTTTCAAGGTTAAAGGTTATAACCATTTGGCGGCTATCTTTAAATTAGAGACCAACTCACAAAGCAAGGCATGTATCAGATGCTGCCATTTATTACATATAATAATTGATCATTTTTTCCCTTTGATTTAATCACATATGTTTATAGTATATACGATAACTACAGGTAAACAGTATTATGTAAACATTGTATTTGGTTTCTGTTATGAGAGACCTCATGCCAACCAACTCAATTTACAGGTCGACATAAAATTTATCGTATTTTTCACTTGCTAATACTCTATTGGTTTGGAAGTGCTGTGGGCCATTGCTCCGACTTCGAAATTATATTAGAGGCGTATTTCATAAATTGTCGGTCTGTGGAAGTGCCCTACCGTGTCAATGTACAAGCCACACCTGCTATAAGATCACCCTGGGTCCTCGGTCAACCTTTTTGGGGTTGCCCCGATAACCTAGAGGTCAGCGTGTTTGACTTTACATTTGGCTAGGCGAGTGTGCCGAAGGTAGTGGGTTCGAATCCCATACAGGTCGGCATAAAATTTATCGTATTTTTCAATTGCTAATACTCTATTGGTTTTGAAGTGCTGTGGGCCATTGCTCCGACTTCGAAATTATATTAGAGGTGTATTTCATAAATGGTCGGTCTGTGGAAGTGCCCTACCGTGTCAATGTACAAGCCACACCTGCTATAACATCACCGTGGGTCCTCGGTCAACCTTTTTGGTGTTGCCCCGATGGCCTAGAAGTCAGCGTGTTCGACTTTACATTTGGCTAGGCGAGTGTGCCGAAGGTAGTGGGATCGAATCCCATACAGGTTGACATAAAATTTATCGTATTTTTCATTTACAGGCAAGCTGCAGGTAAGTCAAACCCTTTCCTCTTAAACAAACCAAACACTCATATGTAAAAGTGTTTCAAAATATCTTTTTTTTCAAATATAAGACCACTTACATACATCATTCTGTTTTCAATCAGGTCAGCTTTTCGGTCAGAAGTCAAAAGGTCATTTTAAAGTTCAAATATCACACAGGAAGCAGCGGCCTACGACAGTGTTAAGCTTGCCTAATTATGCTTGATACCTGGTTAAGAAATATTATATTTGGATTGCATTCTCTGAACTTAAATATTAAAGTGACTCGCCCAACAAATTTTGCTTTAAATATCCAAAGATTATAAGAAAGTTTGGCTACAATAATTTCAGGCTTGCCTGTTTTGCTACTTAATTTTATCTTTCGGCATCATTCCATTTAAATATTCACTTTCGGACATTTTAGGCTTTCATGTTGTATGTCAGGTTCCGCCCCCCCCCCCCCCCCACTCTGGGGTAGGCTGTGGTAATCAGTGGCAAGCAGCGGCTGATGACTGTTACAAGTTTGCCTAATTGCACTTAAAATCATGTTAAGAGAAATTATGTTTTGATAACAGGTTTTTGAAGTAATTGCTAATGCCGTTTATTCTTACCGACATGTGTATATACCTACTTACTAAATATTAAAATAATTACTAAATATGGACAGTATTTTTCAAATGCCACAAACCTGACACATTACGTTAAAATATTGACTCAGGTTTGGCAGTGAAATAGAGTTCATTTGTTTAGAGACTTTCAGAGTGAGGAGTAGGTGTCATCATGGGGTTTCCTTTACATTTTCTGGTGCAGGATGTCCATTGTTGCAGTGCTTATTAGGATGTCCCTTGGTTTGTATAGATGGTCTAGCTGTGACTGTTTATTCTAAAATCACTGGGACTGAATATAATGCCCCAGTTTGTTTCTGCTTCAGTTATACACTGGCAGGTGGTTTAACTAGGAGAATCCATCCAATTAGAAAAAGGTACACACTGGTTCATGCGTAAGTCAAATTGTTCTTATCTGAACCTGTACTATACAAATTTAGTATATATGTTTTGTGTGATAGGTTTTCTTCTTTCATAATATAGCTTTGCATTTATAAGCAAAACTTCACGTATTTAGCTTGTTCATCACTTGCCACGTTCATATTTATTCATTATTATATTAGTTGTCTTTGCGGAATATTTAGCATAGACGAGGAGCCGCTACCAAGAGAGACATGCACGGTTCTAGGATCACAAACATGTTCTGAGTAGTTACCTGGTGAAGACACTTTAACTAATTTGGACAAATAAAGCCTGTGTCAAAATTCTACAGAAGAAAGTGTGTAATATGGACAATAGTACTCCCATATGTATATAGGTTAGACAGTGACAGATTAGCTAATGAAGACTAAAGAATTCGGATTAAGGAATAGGGTAATGACTGATAGGAATTGGTTCTGGGCAAAAAGACACAAATGCAATAATTGCGATCAGCATGTTACTAATTATCATCGACTTCGGTTTATTCGGCAGCAAAACGTCAAAAAATCTCTAAAATTTGACGTAAGCAAACGTACCTATATGACCCTGTTGGTAAGCTATTTGTTCCTCAGGACACAAAATGAACACGACATTGGCAGTAGATGGAAAATAATGTGTGTAAAACTATGCCAGCCTGTCTCTTAAACCTCCATACATGGGCTGGCCCTTGTAGATAGCCTTCGGCAAAACAAATTGCTTTAATATATTGAAATCTGTAATAATCAAACGGCTGACAATGTGACCTCGATAGTAGGAATAACGTTTCACTTCTTTGATCAAGTTTATATTGCTAGGTTCACGTTGCCTGTTTGTACTCAAATCAGGGGTATCTGACAAAGATGTCTTGAAGTCGAAATATCTCAACAGCGGGAATAAAAAACAAACAAACAAACAAACAAACAAAAAACAAAAAAACGACAAAAACAAAACAAAAAACAAAAAACAAAAACAAAAAAACCAGAAAAAAAAAAAAAAAAAAAAAAAACCCCAAAAACAGAAAAAAAAAAAAAAAAAAAAAAGAAAAAAAAACTAGTGTGATTTTCTGTTAACTGAACTGACGTCCTGCACTGACTGTTGAATGAAATTACAAAGACCTATCATTTCGAATCAGCATGTTTTTTTGAGAACTTATAGAAGTTTGAATTTCCAGAATGGAACAAAGTTATCCATCAAGGAAGATATCTATTTTGAATATATCGCTATTCAATCTTCGCTTCCTTAAACCAAATACCATACTAGGCACTCTGCCATATGGCCTCCCAAAAACAGCAAGGTGAATAAATTGTGAATGACATAGTTGCTCTTAGCCGCAAAGGGTATCCGACATGTGAATTAATTTCTAGATTCAATATTTTCATGTTCATTCGTTTTAAATTATAAGATAAATTTGACAGATACATGGACTGCTCAGATAAACGCGATCTGCAAGAAAGACTTTAATAAAGACACAGAACCCTAAAAATTTCCTTCTTAAAACACAACCTTTAAGTTTTGTTATCAATGTTTTTATACATTCGTGTCGGACAGCGGAAGGGTCTTAGCGACACGAAGTTCAACCTAACTAATTTAATTTTCTACTGGGTCTAATGACCAGGAATTTTTTATGTAGGGTCTGAACATTTATTCTTGTGATCTGTTTTTGTTACTTTAAACACTCGTTGATTCTGAGAAAAACCCGTTTGAAGTTTTGATAAAACAAACTCAGGTTCATAGATTTTGTACCTTGCACACATACATGGCATGACTGTACCTAATAACATGTAAATGTACAATAATCTTTGCTAATGTGTACAGTCATTTATGTTACACAAGTTTTATAGCAACGAAGCAAGTCAATTTAATTCTGCCCACCAAAATACCTTCTTGGAAGCATCATCATCACACTGATATGGCTCCATCAGTAATATTGATCATTGTTTTTGTCATTTTATGTAGTTTAGTTACAAAGGTAAAAGAAGTCACAAGAGAGAAAGAGTATAACTTCAAATCAGCCATGACATGGATAGGTGACTAGCCAGCTTAACGTTACTATACCCCAGAGAAGCCCGCTATTTTGTCCGACCAACAAAACGTTTTGACGTGTGAAGACTGATGGGTGATATCCCCAAACTCTAAAATATATCAAAATTTAGATAAAATGTCAAGAGACCTATACTCTGAATATATGCTAGGTTACACCTAAACTACACGGCAAAGTGGTAATGTACGGCTTAGATTCACAATGGGTTGCTCATCTGGGTGACATGCAAAGTTCAGCCAAGTTTAATGGAGATGTCAAATTTATCATGTTGGCTATTGACATATTCAGTTGTATGTGCGGGTAAAACCCTTGAAGAATAAGAGACCACCAAAACAGATCAGAGTTCTTGCAGAAGTTTTTAAAAAGGGTAGATAACAAAACAACATTTTGCGAGTGGACACAGGCACAGAGTTTCCCAGCCAGCATGTTTGTCCCTTGCTCAAACGATAAAAATATTCACCTGATGCTGATGTAGCAGATCTTATAGAACGCCGCGTTTCTTTCCCTGTTTGCGAAAATGAGACGGCTCCTTTTTATTTCAATGGCAGTGACATCTGTTGGTGAACACCAAGGGTGTAATCATTGAAAAAAGAGTAGACACCAGACAGGATCTACGTGGCTTTGGTCATTGTAACCAAACAGTGTGCCTTTTAGGCTTCACGAAAATGCCATTGCATTACGGCTCATTAGAAAAGGTAATGGTTATACATGGTGGCCTTGTGAAAGGTCCGTTGTTTTATTATTAGAATGTGAAACACTTTTTTTTCAATCATGCTTCGATGTTGAGAAGTTCGAAGTTCGCACAGGCTCACAGAGTCAAAGGCCAAATTATATAGCAGTGCAACAAAAATATCCCAGGTGGTGAAAGTGGAATAAAAGTACTTCCGAGAGTTGTTTGCATAAATATTTGTAGCCAGACGTTGCATTGTTTGTGATGATGCTGGTTTGCAGAAGCGCGAAATGATTTCCGTTGGGAGTGTGATGTGCACATTTCCTGGGCTGAGTGGGCGTCTGTCTATTGCGTAGACACCAGGAACCTGGGTAACAATGGAAACATGTAGCCTGGTGAGTTAGAAAGCCTGAATACCTGGGTTGTTTTGAGCTTTTCAGGACTTGTTACAATTTTGTTCTAATTAACATATTCAGTGGTGGTGCTTTACATTGACATAGTGATGACCAGGCAAAATGAGAACAAGTGGTAGACTTCCCATTCCTGGACAATAAAAATGACACAGGTAGTAAAACATTATTTTTGTCTATTTAATTGTATACAAATAAGAGAGCGCAAAAGGATATAATTTCATGTGGTTTGTCTGTAATGACGTAAGGCTATAGTCGGTAAAAAGGTCGTAAATGGGATTCCAGTTTCTTTTCAATATATAGTAAACCGTTCATTGATTCAGTCTTCTTACTCTGACAAATAAAGTGAAATAAGTGAAGATCGGTTCTAAGAACTAAAATATAAATTATAAGTGAGTAAAACTAGTTACTGCTGATTTCCTTTGGGGACGTGGATTCCAAATTCTTTATCAGTTGAAATTATTAATTAAATGGGTTTTTAAGTCCTGAACGGTACCTCTTGGAGGTGTATTTTGTGGTCTATATATAGTTCTAGGTTTATAGACAACCTATCGTTACAATCCAGTTAAGAATCATTGTTGCCCAGTCCTCTCTCACGAGCTATGTACGCATGTAAAAATTGATAGAATAGAATGAAAAATCACTATTGTGTAAGAAAATGGCCATATATATTATGTAAATGGGAATAGTTGCCTGGGGACTTGTTACAAATAAAAATGATATTGTTTTATTTCTATTAACTGAATTTTCCGGGAGTACATTATATTATCCCTAATTATTTTATATTTTGGGCTGAAAACCACGAATAATTGTTCCATAAATGTTATAAACTGGCCACAGAATTTTAAGTCGACAAAGTGTATTTTTTATTTCAATACCTCTGGTAATATGGCAAGCCTATTTTTTCCTGAACAATTTAACTGTGGATGGTTCTCCTGAGAATTCAGAACTCTCAGTTTCCAAAGGTGGTTTTCCATTTTTATATCCGAAATAGTCTTATTGGAAAGACGGGAGGCTGGAGCTCCAGAATGGGTTTCTTTCAGAAAATTGTATGCATAATTTATGCAGGAAACTGGGAATATACTTCAGAGGTCAAAGGTTGCCGGAAGTTTTTGACCTCATAGTAAGAAGGTCACCACATTTTGATATATTATGTGTTGACTGATGTTGAAACATTGGTCCTCACGAGTTGATAATGATAAAGGATTGCTCCATATTTGTAATTTAAGCCTAATTCATATGATACAGATGGATTTTATTTTATCAATTTTTAAACAAATAAAATAAATAGAAATTGGTTCATAAATTATTTCGGCAACATTCACCCATGATGCTCATAACAAATCTTCTCTAAGAGTTTCTAGAAATAATAGATTGGTTTATATTACAATTGGGGATATTATGTAGTATGACTTTTTTAAATATTCCTACTTTATGGGAAATCTCTGTCATTTAAATTTTCACCAGTTAGTCTCCTCTGTATACAAGGTTTTGATATTTTGTAAAATTAAACATTTTGCTACCCTTTCTACTTGACAAAGCCAGTTATCAATAAGTTTTTGTGCAGCATAAATTGGTCAAATGCTCTTCGAAGTATATATATATATACTTATTTAACAATGAACGTTAAAATCGGAAAAAAATTGTAACACCAAGTCTAAGAGAGAAGTCCTAAATCTTAGACAGATTATATATATTATATTGGTACAGTAAATGAAGGGATACTTTGATAACAATTTATTGTAAAATGGTGATATTTTGTTTAGGCTTGGGGTGTGTTAAGAGGCATCGTTTGCAAATGTGGCCACTTTATTTCAAAATTAGTTAACCATTGTAGGTACACATCTTGAAATATTCACAACCCTTTGAAGATTAAATTAACAAAAAGTTATGACTATTGTTCTTGGATCAAGATATTTTTTTACAGCAAGACTCCATGTTGGGAAATAATTAAATAGTTTATTTACTTAATTAGCATATGAAAGTATGATTATACTCTCATTAGGTTTAGGAGAGTTTCTGACTTTGGTTTTCTTTGAGTTGCAGTGTCAACATATAAACCTTGGGACTCGACAGTCCAACTTTTTGTATACCATCCTGCTCATGTGGTCGTCATCGCTCGAGACATTACACCTGAATTACATCTAACTGGATTAAAGACTTTGGTAAAAGTATTACACCTGGACAACCCATTCCTTTGTCAATATTGACTTGTGCACTTGTGATTGTACAATCAATATAGTAGATACCCCCATTATCAGGAATTTTGGTTTACAGACTATGGATTTAATATGTATATGTTATTGTTGTTGTTTTGTTACTCGATTTGGGACATGGTTTGGGTATCATGGAATATTTCTGAAACTTCATAGCATATTTTCGGTCGTAATATGTGTGAGATAGTGCTCATTACCTAGCATATATTGTATTATTATCCACGTCAAGACAACACTCCACAACAGTTTTTTTTTCACTTCTCAAATTTTGCAGGTTTTACAATCTAACTACCAGGTAACATTAACGTCAAAACTTTTTGTTGTGTGCCCTGACTGAAATATACTTGGAAAACAAGTTTGTGACTACTCCCAGGCATATAGTAGGGGCATCGAATATGATTGAAGAAGCCTACGGAAGTGATGCACAGTGGCCAGTGTTAAGGCGAATACTACATGTACTACATTATTCAATGCGCTCAATAACTGAGAATACAGAGACAATGTAAATCGGTTGCAACTTTTCAGTCACTTGCTACATAAAAAGCATTCCTATTGCACAAATGAGTCCAAGACAGTTTTGTAATTGAGAAATTGATATCTTTAGTTCACGTCAGGTTTAGCTCATTTCATCGCGCAGCTGCCAAATTTCTCTCATGGCGTTTTTTCACCCCAACGATATGTACGAGTTTTTGAAAGTATCCGGAGAAATATATGAAGACTTAGTATATGAAGAAAATCATGGATCCAATCATTTTATTGTTTCTTGGCCTTTCCCAAAGGGGAGACTATCTTTTCACCAAGTAACCATTATATATATGATATAATACAATACAGTACAATACAATATCATTTAATATGATATATATCTAAATGGATTCAACAGTACAAATATAACTAGTTTTGTTAGGTCAGACAATTAGCTTGCACATAACTGGCCAAAAATTGAATTTAAGAGGTTTCTGGGTGCCATTGTGCCATATATTCCTCCAAAAGGCTGTTTTAAAGGCACTGGAAACACCTTATAATTGACCGCTTACAGAGAATTTGGCTTGTGGGATGAGTGGTGTGTATCAAAACTTTATTGCTCAACTATCCATGCCTCCTCCATTTCTGGAAACTTCACATTATAAATCTTCTGCACCGAGAATGCATTATCTTTGGCACATACTGCTATAATGTAAAAGCATGAGGAATTTGTTACAAGTGTTTTTAAATTGTTTGTAAAACAGTTTCGTTACCAACGCTAAATGACACCGGCTACTGCATCACAATTTGCGACATATGTAGGTGTCACGTGCAATGTGACTGCGGTTTTCGTCTGCGATGGTTCGTGGGAAAACGTGACTGGAACAAACTATAATATCGTGAGGAAAACTCAGTGTTTATCTTATCGCTTGTTCTGCTAAGGGGCCAAATGAGCAATAATTATTTACAAAAGAATACATTTGGCATCATCTTCTCACTTTTACGGCAAAGCTTCATGAGAGTTACGAGATAGTGAGATATGCCAGAGATATATAGGACTTTACCTTCATTTGACTTTGAAATGACATTGAACAACACAATGTACCTACAAACTGATTTTAAAGTCAATTTTTACCCAGTTATTGATAAATATACTCAATATAATTGTGTTATTCGTAAACGAAGAAGTCCTAGGATTATCATAAAATATTATTCGGTATATAAACCAAAAATGTCCTGTTTTAGAAATTTCTTTATAGAAATGGTATTTCTTCCACATATCATAAAAGTTTTGAATCGCCTCATTAAAATATGTCCGCCATTGGAGGCAACTAAAGGGTAAAGAATTTTCAAAAGTTCACATGAATTCGTTTAATCTTGAAATTTAGGCTATCCTATCCTGCCCTAGATAATGAGTGGATATAAAGTTTGTCTGCAATACATGGAGGTGTCCTTTTGTGGAGGGATGGAATGAAATATTGGATATATTTAGAACTTTTGTTTCTGTTTGGAGCAGGAAGTGGTGGTGTGTGTCTAAATGTGCTTTTGTAAGGATGAGTCATTGGAGGGAATAAAACATGTGGGTAAAGTATTCTGGCAATAATTTTTGTGTGTGTTTGAAATTAAATTAAAAAGTTTTCTGTTTTATGAGGTTCTTAATTTTCAAGAGTTTTACAGTATCAAAAGTGAACCAGTATGCAAATAACATTTTGAATGGCCTATCAGAAGAGCAACTGATCTTTGAAGTTTGGTAATTAGATTACATTGGTATAATAATTTAACTGTGGTAAAAACATTGAGTTATACATGAGCAGTAAAGTATCCGTCCACCTAAGCAGAGGTATGTCATTTAAATGTTGCATGGATCTCAATCAACTGTTATGTCCGATAGGTATGGTAGAATGAATTCAACGACGGTAAGTAAACAGAAATGCAAGGCCATCCAGGAACATATTTTTTGATGAGAGCATGCCAACTTCCACAAACCAATGGCAGAATGATACCATTAAGCATTAAATCTCATAGTTGAAAGTTTGAAATCGGTCCAAGTCAACACCCGTCCAAATCTTGACAAGTCCATCGACATAAACATCATCAGATATATCAGAAAGACTTAAATATCCACTTAAAATACTTCTCATTGATTACCTGAAGGTGATAATATATCTGAGATATATACCACAGCTGCTGGCTGGTTGATGAGATATAATTTTTTTTTCAACATTGTTCACTGTGTATTGTCGCAATGAAAACAATAACCAATTCGTGACACAATGTCTCCTATATTTTTCAGAGCACAGATATAATATGTGAGGTTTTTATTTAAAATGATAAAGAAAAATCACATGCATAGTTGCTGCAAAAGGTACAGTATCACCCAACCCTTACCCCAACCCCACTCCAACCCGTTATGTATCTCAAACGATTTGAGACTGTAGGTTACATGCCCAATGATGGGAATTGCAGTTAAAGGTTTCCCACTGATGACCAGTTTATTAAATTCATTTGACTCTTTAAAAACCTTGGAATATCAAAACATTTTCGCTAAATTTAATGTAATTGATGAATTATAGATACAGATCTAGTCATAAAGAGTGACTGCATTGGCTGTGAAATACAGCGAGTTTATCATGAATAGGCCTATTTTTATAACTGGAACACAAAAACGTTGATCGGACTAGTTTTCAGGAGTGATGCAATGAATTACGTGACCCTTCTACATCGCATCGTTACATTTGCGTTTTACTTGAAGTTGAAGTGCTGGTTTTCTCTTATCTGATCAACCCGTCAGGTAGGCCTAGAGGAGTGTGTTCCAAAACCAAGCGCTGTAGTTACGTGTCGGGTTTATTATACTTAATTGATTTTAAAATTCAATTTAGGTGGGCCTAATCATCTGTGTTAGCAATACTCTAGTCAAATAGTTGATGTAACTATCCGCCATAAAAGCAACAGGCATCATGGCAAATTACCTACAGGGAAATCAGATTCAATCATACAATAATAAAAATTTAGAATCAAATGCTGCCTTCAGATTTGTGCTTGGTATGTTCTTTTGTCCCTTCAGTATGCTAATATCTTATCTGTACTCCAAAATGGAAGCTAATATCATGGGGCAATCGGCTTCAGACGTCTTTTTCATGGTACATTAACATTTTTCAATATAGTTGTCCTTGCTAATTTTGGCCTTACAATTTTGAATATTTGGTGTGTAACACGTTCATGCATTGCTTTGCTTCGGTTCATCACACATACTGGCTTGCATAAACAGCTGATCAGTACAGAAAGGTTAAAAATGTTACACCAACACTAGTGGAATTTTTATATCCTGACTAGTTTTGTGTTGGGCGTCAAACTTGCATAAATGGCTCACACAAGCAAAACATGTCCTCTTATGTAGTTTTGGGAGCTGGGAGAATGCATTGGAGCAAGCAGAGTTTTGCAGGTGATAAAAATAAACCATTTACCATAACACCAATGGCATATGAAGGTATCGCCTATCTTCTATCATTTAGGGGGCATCCACACCTTTAGCAATAAGTGTCACATAATGCCAAATGCACACTAATGCAGGGATTTTTTTCTCTCTAAAACACGTGAGATAACTACTTTTCCCAAACTAAACGAGTTTGTTCTACACTACGGCCTCCCCAAGACTAGTTTGATAACAACATGCTTAAACGAACAATACACCTTGCCACAGCTAATTAAACGTGACTCGACCCAAGGTCATGGGAGAGTTCAAGGGTAAATAGTGACTCGAATTAAGGACACTAAAAAATCAACGGTTATCATTTATACTGAAAATGCCTGACGTACAGAGAAAAACGTCACAACCTGCCTTTTTATGGGAGGACAAATCGTGTATGTCACTTTCCCATTATTGTAAATCTCAATTGTGGTACCAGGTCTCTCTGAGATAAGGCCACCAGTTTATACCAGGCATACCCAGGATGCACAGTTTTTCAACTACGTTTTTGTAAGATCAGTCTTTGTCCTTCACCATTTTCCTTTAGTGTTCATTCAAAGTAATAGAAGTGGGGTAGTCAAGAAGTGAAACTATTACAATGCTGTTGACTGATTCTTTAAGGAATGTGATTATTCACTTGAATACTCCCTGTCGAGGCAATGTAGGAAAGTCTATGACTGACACAGCATGCTGTGACTGACGCATCCCGCGTAGGTCATAACTATTCTGCACATGGTGGTCTACATGTTTATTTGATGGACCAGTACAAATACAAAACTTTGCCAGTTTATGAGAGATCACACACACACACACACATATATATATATATATATGTGTATATATATATATATATATGAAATGGTCACTTTATTGAAATTACAGTGAAACAACGGCCCTCAGGTATCCGATTTATTCATTTTAATATATAGTTTTGAATGGCAAAAGCTAGTTTTCTTTGATTTATCTATCGGACATATTTATTTATCTGACATATTTCAAAGGGAACAGATGGTGTCATTATAATGACTTTTCACTGTAATAATATTTAGCTTCATAAGAAAGTGATCACTACAACTCTTGCCACAGTGAATTTATTTCTGTACTCGGTTAATGGTAAAAATATTGATGATATACTCGGAGGGGAGTTCCAAATTGATCTACTTGAAATCATGGAAGGAAATGCAAGAAAAACATCTAATTTGTTACTAACTGTTACAGGCTTTAATTATGTCCCGTGGATATCCCTTCCCACAAAACTATCCCAAACAAGCGGACCACTTATATATCAGATCCCTTTCCATACACCTTGCACTCCTGAACCAAGTCCTAAGTATCGTCATATTAGAGAAAAATGAAACAGAATCTTTTAACGTTGTGCCCATTTCCACCTTCACTATTACCATTTTTATCTGAAATATCCGAAAATATGGTGTTTAATGAATGGAGTAAATGCTTCAAAATCGCCCTCTGTGCTTCAGCTATCAGTATGTATTTCATGACGTACGTTTCACCGAACTTGCTCCTATTGAGCGTACTGATAGGTAATTATATTTTATTTCAAACACTAAAACACTATGGTGTGAATAAAATGATATTAAAACTTTTTAAACTCAGATTTAGCACTCATAAGTTATTTGTGGCAATATATAAACAAAACAAAAGCAAAACCAGAATATATTATGATCTTTTGTAACCCCAAAAGGGCTGTAACTATCTCTGAAATAGATATAACCAACAGAAAAGTTTACTTTGCACATTTTTTAATCTCTTAGGCATACACATTGAGAAATACTTAAATTGGAATATTCACAAAAAATCCATCAGACAAATCTAAAACCACAGGGGATGTGAATTGACCAAAAGAATTCATATAGCAGAATATAATGAAGACAATGTGTAACTCATTCATATCCACTCGTTTTAACTATGGGGTCCTACTTTGTCGTCATAAAAGTACTAGCAATTCCTGACTCCAAAAAGTGCATAAGAACTAAAAGCTGTAGTAAGTGGAATGCACATTCCAAACATTTTCTAAACATTAAATTTGCTCAAGACAAGTGATCTTTTCTTATATCATCAATTAAAGGTCTACTGTAAGTTCATGATTAAGCAATTGCCTGAATATTTCAAACCTTTCACAATCAAACCAAATTTTGAAATTGACGGTCAAGACCTGAGAACTAAAAACATGATATTTGGTGAATGAACAAATCTTATTAGAACTGAAAACTATTTGAAACATGAAATTATTTGAATATTGAACTCAAACCCAGATTTCAGAATAAATAAGGTTCATACCCACTATAAAAGTTGCTTTGCTTAACATGTGAAAAGTAAGACTTAAATAAATATAAATTACTGTTTGTTCATCAAACTGATGTTTTGCAACATTCATTAGCTTTGAGTTTCTTACAACAGCCTACAGAAACTAAATTGTAAACTTTCTTATTTTGAAATTATTATCATGAAGGCATCAAACAATGAAATAATGCAGTTATTTCTTGGCACTAGTTATAATTCTGATTGCAAGGCAGTTTAAATCCAACTTTAGTTGTACACTTTGTGCCGAATTATACACATATTCTGATATATGTAGGTGGCACTTATCAAAGCTCTAACATACCCTCATTTTGAACGAGTACATAGAATAAAAGTTGTATGTATCATCCTTGCACATGTCAACTATATAAAGCTAGCATCACTATTGGAATGAGGAAACAAATACAAGGATGCTAATCCCCTCAGTGACCTGCCACGTCAAGCCCATGCAGGGCATCACATCTGAGATTAGTAATATTACTAATGATATTAGCATATATTTTATTTTAAAAATCACTGACAATTCTTATGTTTTAAAAAAATTGCGCCCATTTGAAAGTTAGCCTGTATCAGAGACCATATTATGTACTTCCAAAAAATGCCGGTACACCCTTGCTTATTTTGATATCCCCCATTAAAAAAAACAAACTAATACTACTAAAAAAACAAAAACAAAAGCAAAACAAAACAAAAATTAAATCCGGAAATGTGTAAGCGTGCAATAGACAACCATGTACCCCAAACCCCCAAAATGCACTATTTCTTATGTTGGATCTATTTACCCATTTGTACCTGAGGCGACATTGACCATCACATGATCCCAGGGTCAAGAAATATATGCTCCGATACTGGGCAAGCTGATTTTCAACCTAAATGAACAATACATGTACTGTGATTACACAAGCTGATTGATCTCAAATTGTGAAAAAATCATTAAACGTGTTGCAAGCTGTTGGAGCCCAGATGGTTGTTTACAACTTCAAAAATGAGTATTAGAGTTAAAACATAAAACAAAGAGATCATAGTAACTCTGTGCTCTGCTGACTGGAATCGGCTTCCGCAAGTGATGAATTAATTAATCTACACCTGCACTAGCTGTACTATCACTTGTGAATAGTTGACTGAAAGTTTAATCATTACAATGATTTAGTCCAGTATGTCAGTGTGAGTTCTGAAGATCATTCAAAACCAAAAGAAAATTCATAAGAATTTTCCTAGCAATGTTCAAGAATAACCATGGGCTGAGGATCTACCCTCACAAAGATATAAGCCACTTTTCTGTTTGGCCTTCCAAGGTCACTAAAGATAAAAATCAATAACGTAATATGTACATTTCTAGTAGTGTTTAGTGGTAGTCATGGGCCTAAGGTCCACTCTAACCAAGATAAAAGGTAATACATAAGACACGTGGAGTCGGGAGGAAAAAAAGAGTTGAAATCTACTAAACATTCACTCTCAACAGATACACAGTTTTGCTTGGCCATCCCTTCACACATGTGATGGACGTTATACGGAACACCCATTTTGAAAATCAAAACATTCCCGGCAAAGATTAATGATTTTTAGAAGTGGAAAATGTAAAAAATCTAATGGAGGGACGCAAACGAATTTCATCAAAACTAACATGGAAAAAAGTCATCTTTTCTACCTCTAAGTAAAATGGAAAACACAATATAGACTACAACACTAAGGGTGTTTTTTAAGATCAACTTTAAATATTTAACAAAGCCCTTTTTAATTGTCACAGAGTATTTCTGTAGAGACTTAGAGGTGCTCACAATAAAGCCTAAGATCTAAACACATATCTATAATTAAAACTTTTTTTTTTACTTGAGAGTACAATTCCTACAAAATATAAAAAGTTAAATTACAGAAAAAAAAAAGATATAGCGTCAGTCTTTCTCATTTCTACAGGTTACTATACTACATGCCTAACTGCAATCAATTCAAGCCATAATTGGCTGACTAAAAATAGTGTTGAGAGAACGGATTATACCCCGTCCACAATCTTTTTTTCTATCAATTGTCCATTTTTTTTAGATTTTGCAGTAGAATACTTTACACACAGTTTCCATATTGTTGTCGATGAAATGAAAGAGCAATTTTGGAAGTGTTCTTAGGAAAAGTTCTCATGACAGAGGCCACCGTACTGTGCGGCACTCAGGCAGCCATCAAATAAATACTTCAAAAGTTTCATAACAAATTTAAAAATGACATGAAGAAGCTGGTTTTAATAGAAATGTGGTCCACTATAATACGAATCTCTGACAAAAAAATCGGTAAAGCTGTCTTGGACCCTTGTTGAGATATTATGGCAACGTCCTCCCATTGTACACCATTCAGATGGTCTTGAAGAAAAATACATTTGAAGTGTCATAAAAAGATTTGTAAAAATACAAAGAGGAAGCTGATTTTAAAAAGGGACCTGTTCCATCATAAGATACAGCTCTAACAAAAATGTAGTAATGCTGTGGTCAAAGTTTTTAAATATGATGGTAAAAGTGCCAGGGTAGACGCCACTCAGACAGCTTTCAAATAAGCCATCAAAAGTTTCATAAAAAAGTTTAAATATCGTCAGAGGAAGCTGGTTTTGAATTGAAATTTAGTCCATTGCGAGATATATCTCTTACAAAAAAAATAAAAAAAGCTGCGGTCAATATGTTTTGAGACAGCGCGGTAACGTCGTCAGGGTTGACGCCACTCAGACGGCTTTCAAATTATTACATTAAGGTCCATGAAACGGTACAAAAATATGAGAAGACGCTGGTTTTAGATACAAACCTGGTCCATCACAGGATGCATCTCTGACAAAAAATTGGTAAAGTTGCAGTCAATATATTTTTAGCGCCATGGATTGCAGCTATATAGTAGTCTTGGTCATAACAAGTGTATATCACATTTAATGTATATTTAGACCCAGTAATAAACTTTCATCAATTTCTAATCCTTAGAAGAATATTTCCTTTAGTGTTTCAATTAAAACATAGTTGATAGTGAGATTTAGGTGCAAATGTAATTGCTTGAGGAAGGGGTGCAAAACCATATCTTTAGTTTTAAAGAACATATTTATGAAAAACTTAAAGGCATTATCCAATTTGTAATTTTCTCAATTTCAGCTGATATAACTTCAGATTGACCGGTAGTTTTCGTATTATTACACCAATGGAATGAGGATAGTGATTAAGGCACTGCTCTGGGATCGGCTTACGGTAAATTTACATACTGGGAACGGTAAGGAGATTAATCGGAAAAGCAATGTTGTGATAGAATAAAATATAGAAAGAAAAAGCCGGAGATGAGAACTCTGAGGCACCCAAGTAGTCATAGGCACAATAGTTGAAGACACCTTATGTAGCCATACATTTCAATTTCTGTTTTTATGTAGCTTTTAAACTTTTCAATAGAAAACGAAAGCCACGATGTAACGCTGTAGACAGAGTTAAATACACTGCCACGTGGGTATTTCACAGACGTCTAGGTTCTGATAAACTCAGAAAGATATGCAGGAACAGTCATATGATTGGAACGGAGCTTTAAACATCCGTACTAGTTCTTGCCAAATCGAACATTATTATAAAAGTAATGACAACATGGGTTATAAGCTACCTTTGCTGACACTTGAGAAAGGGCAGAGATAACACAGAGACAGATGTGTCTACATTTAGGCAGCAAAGCATCTTAATCATTTTCATTACAAGGCAAAAATCTTAGCTTTCTTTTAAATCTTTGTGGAATCTGCCGATTGTTAACCTTCGAACTGCCAAGACAACTGAAATTGAAAACTACCACCTCTAAAGAACCACTTTCATTAAAACGAATCGCGTCTTGAGGTTGAAGCTGTTTGTGATATATAGAGAGTGTCATTCATGTAGTACTTGATATCTAATAACATGACAAAGCATGTTCAATCTAGGCAGTAAACAAGTTTGAAGTTTGCTGAATTTGAGTGATTTTGTGCTGCCAGGTTTAATTAAAGACTTACCTTACAAAGAAATGATTAGAGCATTGTGTAGGCTTGCACAAGTGCCTGGTGCATGTCCTTATTTTCCCATCCCGCGGTCCCACCCAGCAGTGCGATAACTTTCCCCCTCCACAAAGTTAACTGTATAATATTATGCCAACTACAGGTGTTATTAATTAGGTCCTACTGTTATTTTATTTTTTTTACCTGGTCTACACTGCCGCCTTGACGGTTTCAACAGTAGCAGCTATTGAGTCCTGGTCAGTTTTGATCCCATTATCATTGCGATATGGCTAAGTGGAAAGTGGCCTTCAATGAATGCATGGCTAGTCACTGGCCACTCACGTGAGACAAAGCTGACCGTCTCCCTCCGGCTGCCGACACCAGAGACTTGTTAAACTTGCATGAGCCCACTCTGGACTACCATCAATTCGGTGGGAGTGACGTCACAACATCCGGGGTTTCGCAGGATCTGAGAGGTCAAATCAGGTTAGATCAAGTTCAAGACGCCCAGAATACTTGAGTGGTCTCATTGTGTGGTGCTAATTTAACCCCCAGCACTCTGGGAAGTTTGGAGATCTGGCAAAGCCAGCCATTGGACATTTTTTGTTTTGTTACCCAACATGCGACATGCTGGCGTAAAAGTGCCACGTCTTTTTTTATTTTTGTAATAACGCAAAATGATCCACATGCATGATTTAAAAGTTTTGTTGAGCAAGACCTTCTCTACATTTCTATGTGGTTCCTTTGTCAATTTAAACAAAAAACTTGTGCTTTACACCCTAACAAAGGGAATATATCGATCGCAATCACGATTTGATTAAAGTGGTCAAACCTGTGTGAATACAATTAAATGGGTACCGGTCCGCACATTTTTCTTGGTTAGCGTCAAGAACGATGATTTCTCTTTATTTTTTTCTACAGATCGGTTGTGTGTTATAATCGTCATTAAATCATAGTGGTAGAGTTTGTTGCTGCAGTAAATAGTCGGTAAACACCCTTTATCACAGTTACTGACAGACTGTCAACATGATAAACACAAGCGCTAGCGGTATTTTCACCCGATCCATATTTACTTGCGACTGGCGTATTTTACTCTGTTTCCGTGAAAAAATGGACCCTCTGCTCTATTGTACGCAAAGACTGGTACAGTGGCAGTATGTTATCATTCTGACCAATTTACAGCGTTAAATTTTATTTCTTGCTTTGATAAAATGTCCGTAATGATCACTTGTGTTCACACAAATGTCACCCATCTTTCAAGCCAGACTTCACAACACGAGGTAGCGAGTACTTCCGCACGAAACAGCGGCAGAAAAACATTTTGATTGGACAGTGAACACCATATGATCGATTCTAGGCCCCTTTCTGACCTAGAATATTCCGGAGAATGGTCTTCGATAGTTTCCGACTAAAATAATGACGCATCGATTTGAAATAGAAGCAGTTTTGAAGGAGTTCCCCCTAAAATACTTTTGTTTCAGCCAATGGGAGAGCTTGTTGTTAAAAAAAGACAAGGTTGTGAGCATTCTAACGATATAAGCAACATGGCGGGTAGACGAAAAATGGATTGTGATCGAGACGATGATATCACCCCATTTTTGTGCAGTCTTGCAAAGTTACATCATTCAAATTGTCACAAACAACGGCCAGATCACTGATTTAAATCATCATAGAATGAAAACATATTTATTTTAACGCAAAATCGAAATAGCCAGCGACAAGAGCTGAAGTTTCTATTCAATAAAATGTGCGTGCTTGCATGTAAATAAACAACAGGCAACACAAGGAATTTGAAACGGCCTTGAATCGGTCACGTACTTGACTGCTCATGAATAATTCATAGCAGCGACAAGCCGGCAAGCTTTACAAGTCTCACTGGACGCCCTCCGCCTGATGCGGTGCACTGCAATTAATCCTTCAGTACACAGTAGCTCAATTAACAGCTTCTGAAGAGGGGTTCGTTATGACGCCTCGCTTGTCTGCGTGATAAGAAAAGACAGCACAGACCGCCCGGCGCTAATCATCTGGTGTCAATGTTATCTGGTTATAGACACGTTCCATGCCAATTAGCTAGGTTTAAGGGCCTACCTGTATTTATTGTAACAGAATAAGGCTACAACGTGTGTTTACTTAAAATTTTATTTTCCAATGAATTTGATTTTAAATAAAATACGGAAGACAGTCCAGTGGGTCTTGAGCTAGTCTAAGCATTGTGCTATTTGCTGCTTGTTGAAAATATTCTCATAGTGAATTTTGAAGAATAAGGTTTAATCTTTCATGCAAAGAATGCAGTTAGTTGTTTTCCATGTCACTTTATTGTTTAACCATTTTTGGAATTTTTTAATTGCCATAGATTATATTTATTTGAAATGGCTCATTATCTTTTCCAATTATGTTACTATGCACGCTGAAGTTGTGTTTAACAGAGTTACACACTTTGTTCATAGGTCAAATGTTCAGACGTACATGTGCAGTTGTACCTTTTATATTTGCATTTTAATTAACTTGCGTAAGATATTTGCACAAATAGGCGGACGGACAGACGTATGCATACAGACACCAGACCATCCAAATGGCCCAATAACTCCTTACCTTATACTGTTCTTCTGATATTGTGAACAAAAAGGTCAAAGAGACCTTGCTGAACTTGAAACTTGGTCAACGTCATTTGTTGAACTAAGCATAGACTTCAGCGATAATAGCTTATCTTATTCTCGATATAACTTATATAAGGAATTTAAAGAAAACTGAATGTTGATATTGAAATGGGATCAAGGACGTTGGGCTTCAAACTTTACGTAGAGTCTATCCAAGGTGATAAAGTTTCGGATCCTAATTTATCTAGTTCTCGAGACATTGCAATTATACCAGAGATAATTGTCTCTTGTGACTTTAAATATAGGTCAAGGTCATTGCATTTGGAACTCATTCTACACACTTATGAGGTTAATTCACTTTAATAATTTATGATGCTTACTTATCTGGTTTGCGGATGCTTAAAGAGAATTGAAAGTGGTGACCTTGAAATGAAGTCCTTCAAACTCGAAGTAGATCTCTACAAGGATGATCCCCTGCGAATATAATATGATCCTAGGTTAACTGGTTAGTTAGACATCTTTTGCAAAACATATACACCAACACACCGACGGATATATGCCTGCACAAACACCGGCTATAAAATACATGCATGCCTCTTAGCTTATACAGTTTTTCTGATAAGTAATTCAAAGTGGATTGCTCCTGCTGAATTCATATTGGGTCAAAGTCATTGATATTAGAACTTACATAGACCTTTAAATGGATTGCCGAAGACTCGTACAAAGTAGATAAACTGTAATGCTCTTAGCATATCTGGTTTTCTACATGTACCTACCCAAGAAATTCGGAACAAAATGCCCACACTGACTTCGAAATTAGGTTAAGGTCAGTGTCCTTCATTCTCGGCTTAAACTCTTGCACATTGATCTTAGCTTATTTATTTCTTAAGATATAGTCGACAAGAAGTTTACATGGATGGGCAGATACATGCAAGCACAGATCCAGGTTATCACAATATTAAGGGCCGAGGGTTAATAAGATGTATTCGGAAATCTGTGGGCTAGAAACAAAAGGGACATATAACAATCATTTGATGTGTCACTGTCACGTATATGGTCACGTACTGGACACGTATTAGTGGTACATGCATATTCCAATCTGCTAGAAATTGCTAAGGGTCTCTTATCAGCATAAAATCAATTACTGAAGCTTTTGCCAAACAGCCATCAGATGTTCCCGTATAACACTGATAACAGAACCAATGACATTATTGCCGGTTCCACGAAAAATGACTTCATTTTATTTGTCTTTTGCAGGATCCTGACGTTAATTATTGTGCAATTGGGTTACGGGGCAGCAGCACCACCAGGAAGAATGCATGACCCACATACAATATCACAAAGGAGTAGTCTGGATGCAAGTGCTGCCTTCCGAACATTACCATCAGTGTTAAAAAAGAATGTTGGGATCGAGCAAAACATTTGCAACATGATATGTACTTTCTGCAAGAAAGTGGCGACTCTCAGATTGGCTGCTCTGTGTCCATCACAATGTCGATGGCAAGGAGCTTCATACCAAGCTTGCGTCCTTTTATTTTCATTTCATATCCATCATGATCGAGAGACCAGCTTAAGTGATACTTGTATCCATGATTGCTGAAAAGGTCCCTGGGTTTATTGGGATGGATAATAAATGACACTTCGCTGAAAACATCCTTCCATGAATACTGCATACACAGAAGTGGGACATCAGTTCCTTGACCATATATGTTCAAATATGATCAGAAGGTGCCTTTAGTTCACAGCTGCCCTTGTAAACTGTTTTATAAAATCAAATTCTTCCCTTTATTTGATGGTCCATGACACACAGACAATTATTTATACATAGAAATGGAGAAATCATTTGGGTGATTCCATAGGTTGTGGCTCAGTCCTGTCAAAATGGGTTTACCTTGACTGGGTGGGAAAAGCAATTACAAAAACAAACATATTTTTCATCCATAGTATGTACTCCAAAACAATTGTAATTAACAAGTTTGATGTAATAAAAAGGGATGATTTTATTTTGCAAATCGTATTCACTGGTATTTCAGCGTTAATAATTAATTTGAAATTATACTTTCTGCATCATTATGATTGTTCCGTACCTTTATGCTGCCCTGGACTTCCCTGTCATTCCCGTTCCATGGTCTTAAATTACCGTACACAGTTAAAGGAATACTACTTTGAAGCCAAGACTAACACATAGGGGAGCCGCAATATGACTTTTTTGGAAGGAAACATAGACAGTTATAGGGATTTAGCAGGCTGTCCAATGTTTTTGAAGAAAATTATATCCATAAAAGTAGGGTAGGTTTCTAAATGTCATTCCTGGTACCGTCATTGTGAAGACATAATAGGTGCCATGAATTGTCATTTTCCTGTGACGGATAAAATATAAGACACTCCTGTGAAACATGTGCACGTGGGACATATAAATATATATATATATATTTATATATGTTTTATATAAATACGAATATATATATATATATATATATATATATATATATATATATATATATATATATATATATATATATATATATATATATATATATATATATATATATATATATATATATATATATATTATCATTTTCCTGTGACAGATAAAATATAAGACACTCCTGTGAAACATGTGCACGTGGGACATATAAATATATATATTTATATATATTTTATATAAATATATATATATATATATATATATATATATATATATATATATATATATATATATATATATATATATATATATATATATGATCAGAAGGTGCCCTCAGTTCACGGCTGCCCTTGTAAACTGTGTTATAAAATCAAATTCCTTCCTTTACTTCATGATCCGAGATCATAAAGGAAGGGTAATTTTACTCAGAGTAGGAAAATGTCTGATATGTAATCCCTACTACCAGAATACAGGAACAAGAATGACAAAATAAATAGAAATCGCAGCAACCAGCCAGCGAATTTTGCTTACATGTCTTGAAACTAATGATTGAAGTGAAGCATTTTATTTTATATGAAACATCTGCACGTGGCACACACAAATAAAATGCAATGCTACTCCATGCAAAAGTGCAAAGTGTCTTTCTATCCAGTTGCTGATAGTGCTAGCAAATAGTTTCTGTTACTACTGCCAAATATTTTGATCTAATCTATAGGTATTTTGATGTTATATTCATTTAAAATGAATATGTACAATTCCAAACAGATATGAACTTAAATATATTAAAGGACACTAGTGAAAGAGACTGTCGTTTGCAGATTTTTCGATTTATAATTGCAAAATGTCAACTATGTTACAAATGTCATCCCTGTCACAAAAAAGTACTTTTGTGATTTAAACACTGCATTATAAACAATGTAAAAAATCCATCATTTTACACTGTAAATGACATCTCTCATATTTCTAAATGAAGAACGTGGGTTTAATGTGACTAGTGTTTACGTTGGTTCACCTGCACCAAAACTTAACAGAAAATGATTAGATTTTGTTCTGATTTAAGACAACTTACTTAGTTGACATTGTTGGTGGGTTATTATTTCCTAACAACACCACAACAACAGGATACAGGCAACAGATGGGAATGCTGTTTGTAAAACTATGCTTACCAGTTTCTTAAGCGTCTGAAACAGGAATGGGTTTTGGCAATAGCCTATAATCAAATAAAGTATTTAAAAAGTGGAATCCGTGAAAATTCAATGGCGAGAATGTCCTACGATAATTTAAGGTATTATCTCGATAACGGGACAAACAGCACACTATTTAATAAAACTCATATTCCTAGGTTTGCTTTGCCTGTCTGTGAAGAGTGGATGTAATTGCCCAAGAATGTTTAAAGACGTGATATATCAACTCCAGCAATTTTTTTTGCACAAAATTAACTAGTGTGATTTTGATTAAATTGAGATAATGTTCTGCACTCAATGCTGATTTAAAATACTAAGAGTCATTGTCTTGGAAGTACGTTTTTCGTCAACTCGTAGAATGGTGTAGTCAATGACTGAAAGGAGTGATTCCATCAGAAAATAGATACAATCTGAAGAATGTTATTTAATTTTCTGTTGGAAAACAAATAGCCTAACGTAGCCGGTTCCATGCCTCAGGGGTTGTCCATGAATGCAAGATCAATAATTGGATATATTGGTCAAAATTAAATGCTGTGGCACTCGGAAATCATATAACCTAGTTGTTTGCCAGAAAAAACACACTTTGTTTTACTTTCCCTTAAGCTTGGGTGCTCTGACCTTTTTCTCTACATCTCTTACAGAGAGCTTTGTCCTGTGCTGTACTATAATGTTGCTGCTTCTGTCCTTGAGCCTTGGGTTTTACTTATTTTGAGATACTTATGCTCATAACATTTATCTCTAACCTTTTCATGACATCTTGCACATTGTTTAGAGCATCCATAGTTACATGTGGTTTCCGGTGGCCTGTTGCTCCCACACACTCACATTTACAAGCAGCACCGGCTGCCTCACCTACCATCTTGGCGTATTTTCGTCACACCAAAGTTCTGATTTCTGGCTTGAGGCCATGCACATAAAGTGTCAATGTTTCAGATTTTCTTTTGCTCAATTTTGTGGAAAAAAAATCATCATTACGTATGAAAACCTTTCCACAATGCCCCCTCATTGTTACTGTTTTGAGCGGGGAGTCCCCACTAGCATCCATTTATCATCTTCATTTCTATTTTTGTTTGTTGAAGGCTGCAACCAGAATGCTCCAGTCACTTCTTGTTACTGTATTTAATTATCTGTGTCAAATTGCTGCCATATCAATTAATGCAAGTTTGAAACTCTTATTTTTTTATCACTCTATTGGCCCAAATCAGCTTGAGCTAGACATTTATCTCGGAGGTACCTTGCATCTTCTCTAGAAAACCCACTGAATGTAAGGGTGTGAAGAAAACTCCGAGTACATGTCGGGGGAGGGGGGAGTTTTCCCTTTGAACTCGAGTCCCTTTGCTCCCAATCGTCAGCAACTGGTCCTTCAATGGTTTGCAGGGTTGTATTCACCCGTTCCTTGATTTCAGGGCTCGTTATGGCGGTTTTCAAGTTTCTTGGCTGTTTAAGACTTTCAACACTGCCTTTCTACCCAAGTTAACCTCAGACCACTAAATTCCCAAGCACATCTTTCAACTATTTTGACTCATTTGACATTACATTTTGTATCCAAAAGAGTTTTCATGGTAATTACTACAACCTGTCAGCATTAGCAGTATCAATCGTGGTTTTCATTTTGCAAGATTAGTTTCAAGGTTATATGGTTATTTTCAAGGTTAAAGTTCATAACCATTTGGCAGCTGTCTTTAAATAAGAGCCCCTAAACTCAAAAAGCAAGACAAGTTTCAGATGTTGCCATTTACTACATATACAAATTGACCAATTTTTGTTCCTTTGATTTATTCACATATATTTATAGAAAATACAATAAATACAGGTAAACAATATTATGTAAACACTGTACTTTGCTTCTGTTAGGAGGGTCATTATGCCAACCACCTCAGTTTTTACAGACAAGCTGCAGGTAAGTCAAACCCTTCCCCCGAAACAAACCGAAAACTCATATGTAAAAGTGTTTCAAAACAATTTAAAGTGTTTCAAAACAATTTATTCAAATATAAAACCACCCATATGTATCATTCATTCTCCAATAAGGTCAGTTTTTTTCGGTCAGAAGTCAAAAGGTCATTTTAAAGGTCAAATATTACATAGCAAGCAGCGGCCTACGACAGTTTTAAGCTTGCCTAATTATACTTGATATATGGTTAAGAAATATTATATTTCAATTGCATTCTCTTAACTTAAATATTAATGTGACTTGCCCTACAAATTTGCTTTAAATATCCAAAGATAATAAAAAAGTTCGGCTACAATAATTTTACAGATTTTAGGCTTGCCTATTTTGCCAGTTAATTTTATCTTTTGGCATCATTTTATCTTTGTTAATATTCACTTTCACACATTTTACGCTCGCGTGTTTTCTATCAAGTTCAACCCCCCTCCCACGGGGGGGGGTGTTATCGGTAGCAAGCAGCAGCCAACGACAGTTACAAGTTTGCATAATTGTACTTAAAATCATGTTGAGAAAAATAATTTTTGATAACATGTTTTTGAAGCAATTTCTAACGCCTTTCATCATTTTTTGACATGCCTAAATACACATTTACTCAATATTAAAATACCTACTGAAAAATTGACAGTATTTTCTTAAATGTCACAAACCTGACACATTATGTTAAAATATTGACTCAGGGTTGGCAGTGAAATAGAGTTTATTTGTTTAGAGACTTTCAGAGTGAGGAGCAGGTGGAGTTTGTTTTACATTTTCTGGTGCAGGATGTCCATTGTTTCAGTACTTGTTAGGATTTCCCTTGGTTTGTATAGATGGTCTAGCTGCAACTGTTTATTCTAAAATCACTGGTACTGAATATAATGCCCCAGTTTGTTTCTGCTTCAGTTATACACTGGCAGGTGGTTAAACTAGGATAAGCCGTCCAGCTAGAAAGGGGACACACTGGTTCATGGGTAAGTCAAATTGTTCTTATCTGAACCTGAACTATACAAATTTAATAGATATGTTTTGTGTGATAGGTTTTCTTTTCGTATTTAGCTAGTTCATCACTTGCCACGTTCATATCTATTCATTATTATGTTGTTTGTCTCTGCTGAATATTTAGCATAGACAAGGAGTCGCTACCAAGAGAGACATGTACGGGTATAGGATCTGAAACATGTTCTGAGTAGTTACCCGCTGAAAACACTTCAATTAATTTGGACATATACAGCCTGTGTCAAACTTCTACAGAAGAACGTGTGCAATATGGACAAAAGTACTCCCATATGTATATAGGTTAGACAGTGACAGGTTAGGTGATGGAGAGTAAAGCATTTGGATTAAGGAATAGGGTAATGACTGCTAGGAAGTGGTTCTGGACAAAAAGACACAAATACAGCAATTGCAATCAGCATTTTACTAATTACCATTGACGTCGGCTCATTGGGCAGCAAAACCTCAAAAATATCTCTTAAATTTGACGTAAGCAAGCGTTCTTATTTGACGCTGTTGGTAGGCTATTTGTTCCTCGGGACGCAAAATTAACACGAAATAGGCAGTAGATGGAGAGTAATATGTGTAAAACTATGCCATCCTGTCCCTTAAACCTCCATACATGGGCTGCCATTTGTACATTGCCTTCGGCAAAACAGAGTGCTTTAAAATGTTGAAATGTGTAATTATTTAATGGCTGACAATGTGATCTCGATAGAAGGACTACCGTTACATTTCTTTGATAAAATTTATATTGCTAGGTTCACATTGCCTGTTTGTACCCAAATCAGGGGAATTTGACAAAGATGTTTTGAAGTCGAAATATCTCAACTGCAACAATCAAAAAGAAAAAAATAAGAGAACTGGGTTGATTTTCTGTAAACTGAATTGACGTCATGCACTGACTGTTGAATGAAAATACAAAGACCTATTATTACGAAGCGGCAGGCTTTTTTGAAGTTATCGAAGTTTGAATTTTGAGAATGGAATAAAGTAATCCATCAGGAAAGAAATGCATTTTGAATACATCGCTATTAAATCTTTGCTGCCAAAAACCAAATACCATTCTTGGCACTCAGCCTTATGGCTTCTCAAAAAAGCAAGGTGACTAAATTGTGAATGATATAGTGTCTCTTAGCCGCAAAGGTTATCTGATATGTGGATTAATTTCTAAATTTAATTTCTTCATGTTCATTTTTTTTTTAAATTATAAAATAAGCTTCACAGTTACATGGACTGCAATCTTGCCCAGATTAGCGTGATCTGCAAGAAGGCCTTTAATAAAAGGACACAACCCCGAAAATTTCATTCTTAAAATAAAACCTTTAATTTCTCTTATCAATGTTTGGATACATTCGTGTTGGACAGCGGAAGAGTTTTACCGACATGAAGTTCAAGCTAACTAATTGAATTTTATACTAGGTCTAATGACCAGGAATTTTTATCCATGGTCTGAACATTTATTCTTGTGATTTATTTTTGTTACTTTAAACACAAGTTGATTCTGAGAAAAACTCGTTTGAAGTTTTGATAAAACAAACTCCGGTTCAAAGATTTTGTACCCTGCACATATACATAGCATTACTGTACCCAATTTCGTGTAAATGTACAATGATCTTTGCTAATGTGTACAATCATTTATGTTACGCAAGTTTAAAATTTATAAACAATAAGAAAATGACAGCACTTTGTGTTTGGTGAACAAGTGTGACAGACGTCTACCTGGGTAACAATGCAACAAGCATTTACTAAATACAAAGAATAGCTTTAGAAAGGTAAACACAAGAACCATACAAATACATCTTTATAAAATGGCAAAATAGTAGTGTCAGCTCTTAATCCAATAGAATAATAGAGTTCCCGGAGTTACATCAGTGTGAATTCGACTCAAGGAACCAACATATTTCAAAAAATGATATTTACCAGTGTTTAAGAAAACATAAAAAAAGAAATGAAATAAAATAAAACTAACTAACTAACTAACTAACTAACTAACTAACTAACTAACTAACTAACTAACTAACTAACTAACTAACTAACTAACTAACTAACTAACTAACTAACTAACTAACTAACTAACTAACTAACTAACTAACTAACTAACTAACTAACTAACTAACTAACTAACTAACTAACTAACTAACTAACTAACTAACTAACTAACTAACTAACTAACTAACTAACTAACTAACTAACTAACTAAATAAATAAATAAATGTATAAATCAATCAAACAAACAATCAAACATACAAACAAACAAACAGAAAAACAAACAAAAACAAATAAAAAAATGGATAAAGTCATGGATTTGTGTTTAACCGATCCCATTCACTTCACAAGGTCAATTCTACAAACAGTATGGGAGGTGGAATGTTATAAATTTTAATCACACACACGCACGCACACACACACACACACACACACACACACACACACACACAAACAAACATACACAATAGAAGAAAAAGAGGCCTGTGACCGTCGTCTCCTCAGATGCACATATTGAAGTGGTCCTGTAACGTTCCAGATAATAAGCCCATCAACACCGCTAGCAATATCACCTTTTTCAGTCAAACTGTTTTGGAGTCATCATTTTAAATGGAAGAGAGCAGAATCCAGTATAATGAAGATATTACCTAATTGGCAAGTCTGGCCTCTGAAGATCAGTCAAGGTCAACATTAACAACATCTAAAGAAACCCATAGTTACCATGAGTCTAGAATCCACTATTAACGAGACACAAGACACCATAGCACCCTAACCTTTCAAAAAAACAATAAAAACGGTCGAAGATAACCCTACGAAGAGCAGCCCCATATGTACCTTTCTATAAGAGTTTAAAAGTAACTCTAGCACTGTCATCCATTATTTTCCAAATTTCAAGGTAATATATTTGATTTTTTGCATCCCATTTAATGACGATTGTAACATGCAATGTATCTTACATATAGATTCTATATTTTAAACTGAGTTATAAAGTATAAAATATTACTGGCATCAGGATACTTTATTAGGCTAGTGCAGACTGAATCCAAGGACATTCCTAGTGAGTGTGAAGAGAAAGTTCAGCAAACGGTTTGTGAAAAAATGTCACAGGTGGCGACAATGAACAAAAAAATCATACCCGCAAAGTTGCAATATTATGGGCCAACTCGTAAGCAAAATGGGGGCTCAAAGGGGGTCAGCAGTGTGTGTTTTTTTAATTTAAAAGCTATTGACCAAGTGGTTTCTAAATGAGCGCTATTCTATATCGAACAGACAGTAGAATAGGCGGCTGATTTGGTATGTTTCAAGAGTTTCTAACCATAGTTATAACTAAAGCATGTAAATGTTTTTCCTTTTTTGTGTTTGTTTGTTTGTTTGTTTGTTTTTTATGTTTTTTTTTTTAAAGAGTGTAAGACAGGAGGCCAGGAAATTCAATGGGCATGTGTTTGCTGCAACACACCCATGCATATAACAAAATTTATAAGCATTTTACCTTCACCTCCAAGTTTCTAAATCTTGTTTTACTATAATGTATGTACTTTCATTTCATTTCTTCAAACAAAATGAAAAAAAAAATAATAATAATAAAGTAAAGAATTAGGGTAGATTGATTTTTCCTTACAATTAGCAAACTGAATTTTTATTTAACTATGTACTTATTATCAGTTTTATTGTGCGATATAATTTTCTTTGGAAAACTGTAGCATATTTTTGTACTCATTTAAAAAAAAATTTTTATAAAGATAATGATCAATTTATTTTAAATAGGAAAGATAGACGAGTTACAAGTAGACTACATCACAAGCGGCAATAAATCCAAGAGTTAAGATAAGAAAATAACTATAACCTGCCATTCACACAGCAAGCCTGAAGACAATACATGAACGTTCCCACATTGAACATTCTCATGCGGTCTTTGATTTGTAGTATTGTTGCGATTGTAGGACCTGTCAGATCTCCCCTGGAAACTCCTCCATGCTTGTGTCACAAATAAACAGCCGTTTTCGTTTTTGTCGAAACGTACTGCCCGGAAATTTTTTGTGATTTGCTTATAGCATCAGAAGGCAAACTTGACGAAAAATATAAGAAATTTGTGATATTCAGTTGCTCTAAACCTGGGGGTCATTATATGAAACAAGTAATTAAATATTGTGCGGGAGTTTCAGTGCAATATATGTGATGGACATGGCAAAACACTTTCGCCTTCATTGATTCTCTGCATACATTTTTTTTGCCTGTAAGCCATGACCAATTTACTGGATGATTCTTCAGATTGATCGAATTTCGCCATGCCCAAATAATTTGTCATGTTTTTTTGAACCATGTAGAGTATAGTTGTATCAATGCAGTCTGTTTTGTTTTCACAAAAATGATTTCATAAATGTTAACACCAAACACGAACATATTGCCTTATAAGGCCGTGCTTAACTGACAAGTCCACCAGCAAGACAGCAACCTTACAATATTCGGACTTAGTCTGAGTGGCACAGCAAAAACGAATATATGCCAAGTTTCTTGGAGCAATGAACAGCCTCTCCTATACCAATGGCAATGAAACCATGCCAGACGTCACGACGTTACGGCACGTTACGTACTACAGGCCAAGTCCAGGTCAATCAATTCAAGCCCTTTTATCCAGTAATTACAGCTGTATCATCCAGAAAAGGTGGAAGACACAGACTGGGTGATAACCCTGTCCATATCACCACAGTGCAAAGGTCACTGAGAACCACTTTCCTTCTAAATTATTGTAGTAGGCGCACGTCAAGCATGTAGTTTTCAAATTACCCAATTACTGGACCCTGCGTTACAGTTATTCATACGCAAAACTATGCAAAGCCATGTTTGATAAAATAAACGTTGAAACTGTTTTTAATTGTGTGTGTGTTTATTTTTTTTTTTTTTGTATTTAAAATGAAAATATAATTACAGCTATAATTACTGGATAAAAGTAAAACCAGCCGCGTGGAGGAGACTCGTCAGCAGACTGACCTCGTGCCCGCGGCGGATCACTCCTCGTGCAAGCACTCGGAGTGATCCGCCGCGGGAACGAGGCCAGTCTGTTGATTCGTCTCCTCCACTTGGCTGGTTTTACTATTATATCCCCCACTTTGTTGAAAAAAAAATCAATCTACAACATGGTAGTAAATTGTTGATCTACAGGAGAATCTTTCACTGCTGCATTTCTGCCCAGGTTTATCTCTGACCGCTGAATTTCTAAGCATATTTGTCAACTATTTTGACTAATTTGGCACCACATATTGTGTCTAAAAAAGGCAAAGTATTGATTTTAACATGTCAGCAGTAGCAATAAACATCATGTTTTTTTTTATTTTGCAAGGTCAGTGGCAAGGTTAGAAGGTCACTTTGAAGGCCAAAAGTCATAATATCCCTCAGCTATCTGGCAATTAAAGACCTAAACCAAACAAAGCAAGATATAAATCTGGTGCTGCCATCTCTTCCTTCAAAAATTGAACTTTTTTTTTCCAATCACATGTATGTATACACACACACACACACACACACACACACACACACACACACACACACACACACACACACATATATATATATATATATATATATATATATATATATATATATATATATATATATATATATAGTAAATTTAAGAAACAAAGGTAAACAATATTGTGCAGACATTGTGTTTTACTTGTTTTACGTAGGAATTTATGCAAACCTTGTCATTTTATACTGACAAGCCACTGGTTGCAGACCCTTTCCTCCTACACAAACCAATGGTTCATATATAAAATGTTTAAAAATAGGTTCATTTACAATTTGAAATTTCTACTTAGGTACATCATGCACATTCTAGTAATGTCAGGTTTAGGGTCAGAAGTCAGTGAGCCATTTTAGAGGTCAAATGTCTCGTATTTTGGCAGCCATCTTGAAATCGGACAACATCCCGTGGCCTGGGTAAAATCGACTACAGTCGCTTTGCTGTGTAAGTGAACGTGTCAAATGTTGCAAATGAAGTCCATCGTAGACACAAAATATCTGTTCTTTGCCTGTTGGCATCCCACATAGCATTACACTGCCTTGCTATTTTTAAAAGGGGCGATACTGCGTATTCTTTGCATTTTTATGCCTTTCAAAAGTGCTTAGCTTTTACTAGGTGAAATAGTTTATTCATACTTTTGTCTAGCACAAGTTGAAGCACTTTTCAAAACGCTTGAGGTAATACTGAATTTGAGACAGTTATGATCTTGCTAGCTGTTTTTTTTTCGCATAGAATTTGTAACTGGCACCTAAAATTGTTCTTCATGATATAACCATTGTTCTACTTCAGTGTTTTCAAGTGTATACCCCATAGGTAAATAACGCTTTTTATTTATATGCGTTTTCTGCAACAAACCTCTGCAGCAATGTAAGATTTGCAAACCACATGTTTATGTACCCTCATTTTGATAATATAAACATAAAACCCTTATTTTTCACTTGGGAACATCAAGAATCTGTACTAAATCCAGGTGACAAAAATTTCGCCTCACAACAGTGCTATGTCCATCACTCACATAAATAAACACACACACACACACACACACACACACACACACACACACACACACACACACACACACACATATATATATATATGTGTATATATATATACATGTATACACATATATATATGCATATATATATACATATATAGAAATATATATACATATATATACATACATATATATACATACATATATATACATATATATATATATATATATATTTATATATATATATATATATATATACATATATATATATATATATATATATATATATATATATATATATATATATATATATATATATATAACCAGCAATGTTTATTGTTTAGAACAGGGTAGAACAAAGGTATAGTATAAGAGTCAACTATTTTACCTAGGCATATATAATTCCCACCTTGTTTCACAATTGACATAAAAGATTTGGCGTATAAGGGAAAAACATATTGTGGACAACATAATAAAGTACATCCAAAGTTAACATTTTAATACAGAACTCACAGGCAACTTTTACTGGAAGCAGCCAGAATCCACACTGGGTCAAATTTACAAAGTTCAGTACCTTGTTCTTATTACCCTTTCCCCCTGGTAAACGGAAAGGTGCTTTGCTGAGGGTTTTGTACCCTGGTTCTGCTTAGATTAATTTAAAAAATACATCAATACTTCAGTTGATCTTTTTTTCAGGTAGAAATATATTAACTTTGAATGGCGTCTTATGTATATTTTCCTCAAAGATTGAATTTGTTAAGATAGATGCATGTCGTTTTCTACCACTAATCCTCTGCTGCTAAGACTAATAATGCCGAGTCTGGTAGGGTCCTCAAAGTTGAATGGGCTCTTGCCACACTACAAGGGATGTTAGTTTCACCTTACTTTCCACAAGGAATTATAAAATTTACTGCCCCACATTTTACATGGAGTTTACAAATTATAGCTTAACGTTCCACTGGGGACTGAAGGTTTATAGGGCCACAAGTTTGATTTTTTCAAGATTTGGTAAAACTGGACAGTCACATGACGTTTGACGTCATCAAAAAGTTTCATAAAAGAGGGTAGATTTTGAAGGTGGTTATCCGATGTTCTGTAGTTGCCCAAGTGAGGAGATCTCCAGCGATCAGAAGAGAAAAAGACCTTAAGATTGCAACTACATCACAGATAAGTAAGATAGCTTTTGTGGAGGTGCAACCTGGTAAATATTGATCTCCCTATGTTGCTTTAGGGAGAACCCAGGGGAAATCTAAATGATGGGTTTTCCTATCAGCTTCCGCCAGGCAGACCCAGGCTACTCTGATGCCACAAGCAGCAATCAAAGCCAAAGAGGTGGAAAACAAAGATATGCGCCATCAGCTCAATGGACAAGTGCTTTTGGCAGTGCCAACTACAGGACAAGTACAGTGTGTGGATACACAACGTCGATACTCAAGGACAGAGGGTGAGAGAACATGGGGTGAATCTTGCCTCGAAGAATTGTTAGACATTGTCAGGAACATTCGTGGAAGCAATAATGCCATGGAAGCGATTCTATATATCAAAGAGACCGGAAAACGACCCAGGCAAGGGTCTGGTGAACCTGTTTTTACGAAAGTCAAGGTAATCAATCCTAATTCTTCATTGACTCTGGACAAATGGACAATGCGTAAAGTCCATACTGATGGCACAGAGACCACCCAGATAAGGTACCGAGAGTGGTTTTACTTCAGTGAAGCCTTTTAAAAACACATTGACAAGAAATATGCAGAGACAGTGTATGGATCCCTACAAGACAGAATAACTACCAAAGATGTTCTGATGGCATCACAACCTGACCTGATAAAATGGTTGTAGTCCAATTTGTATCACCTCCAGAAGACTATTTTTACCCTTAGAGAGATATCAGTGTGCCACAAGAAGGAATCTGGTTTCTTGAATGGTATAAAGCCATACATAATAATTTTACAGAGGCTAAATGTGTCATGTCTTGTGCTCAAGTAGTGAAGGTTTCCACTAACGTCATGGCTGTCCTGTACATGAGCAAAAAGAAAAGATCGCAGACCTTCGTCATGACTTTCACGTTTGATGAATTTTGCCCTAGGCTGAGGCATGGAGAGCAGTCAGAGCCTTGACAGCAATCCGAAGTCCAGCCACCATTAACTATTTACCAATTGACAACAGTATGACTTCATGGTAAAGATTCTAAAATCACAATACCTGAGAGGGTCCTTCTCCCTTTCTTACATTGCACTGCCTTCCCAAACTGACCTTATAAACTGTTTTTTGTCTTTATCATCTCCAAATGAACACTGTCAGTGTCAGGCAAACCTGTGAAATGGACTTGTGTGGACAACATGACCACATGCAAGGTGGTGGTTGCCTTGTCAGGATGGCAAATCTGTGGGGATTCTGACTTACCACAAGCACAAATCAATGTTACTCCTAGCCAAAGTGCTGTGGCTTGGAACAGTCATGCCTTCACTGAAGAGGGACCCTCAACCTAGATCTATTACTCTGATTGCTGAGATTTGCAACAAATATGAACTCACTTGTAAACTGGAAAAAGGGCGAAAGACATAGTGCACATTTTGATGAACCGCTTGCTGATGTATGTCCTAATTTGAAGGGATGGACCATTTACCCAGAGCTGACCCAACATGATGATGATGATGATGATGATGATGATGATGATGACATGTTTATGACTATTAACTGCACAGACTGCATCATAATAAATGTTTGAATTAGATACATTGGCATCGAGGGCACGATGCTATGCTTGATTTATCTAGCCTGCAAGCTCACTAGTGTATCTTTTTTTTGTGCGAGTGGGACTCATACTGCAGTTCATGCTTTGAGTAAACACCTTAACTTGTAAAAGGTGGCAAAAACTTTAATGCCTAACATGACCCAGAGGTTTTCCCACCGACCAGAATTAAATGAACAGGTACTCGTTTTACACTTCTTGTAACTTGCAAAATGAGCACAACATGTATCAAACGACTATCGCACACAAAATAAACAGACCTACCATGCAGCATTGGATTGGAACTTATGTAATTATTTATAAGTACAGCAATCATATGTAAGTGTATATTTTACTAGGCTATTTTACCATGCAGCTCTTTATGCTATTAGTGGGTTTGTCCTTGGCCAACACTTGTCCTATTTAACCCAATGTGTCTACCTGCTACAAGCAACAAACTCAAAGCTTCTTGTGTTGAAAATAATTTGAATCAGCCCCCAACATTCCCTACCAGTATCTTACTAAAACTAAAACTGCGAAGTTTGATTGGTGATCATATAGGTTATTTAGCATCAAAATGTATGGAACATTTATGTTCAATAATGTCCATTGACATAAAAGCCCAAAGGACTACTCTCAACTGTCCTGGTGGCTTTGTAAAACGTGGGGTCATATTGCCCCCGAGTATAAAATGGTAGCTAGATTACACCAACATCTGTCATCTACAGCAATAAAGCAAGTCATTTCAATTCTACCCACGAAAATACCTTCTTGGAAGCATAATCATCACACTGATATGGCTCTTTCAGCAGGAATACTGATCATTGTTTTTCTCATTTTTTTGTCTTATTGTTACAAAGGTAAAAGAAATCATAAGAGAGAAACAGTATAACAGACTTCAAATCAGACATGACAAGGATGTGTGACTAGCCAGCTCACTTTACTATACCCCAAAGAAGCCCCCTATTGTGTCTGACCAACAAAAGTCTATGAGCTGTGAAGACTGATGGGTGCTATCCCAAAACTCTAAATTATATCGAACTTTGGTTGAAATGTCAAGAGGCCTACACTCTGAATAGATGTAAGGTGCGACCTAAACCACATGGTAAAGTGGTGATGGACGGCTTAGATTCACAATGGGTTGATAATATGGGTGACATGCAAGGTTCAGCCAAGTTTAATGAAGATCTCAAATTTATCTTGTTGGCCATTGACATATTCAGTTGGTATGTGTGGGTAAAACCCTTGAAGAATAAGAGACCGCCAAAACAGATCAAAGTTCTCGCAGAAGTTTTTAAAGAGGGTAGAAAACAAAACCACTTTTTGCGAGTGGACAAAGGCACAGAGTTTCCCAACCAGCATTTTTGTCCCTTACTCAAAGGATAAAATATTCACCTGATGCTGATGTAGCAGAATTTATAGAACCCTGCGTTTCTTTCCTTGTTTGCGAAAATGAAACTGCTCCCTTTTATTTCATTGCAGTGATATATGTTGGTAAACACCAAGGATGTAATCCTTGAACGAGAGTAGACACCTAGACGGGTCTACATGGCTTTTGTCATTGTAACATTACAGATAGTGTGCCTTTTGGGATTCTCGAAAATGTCATTGCATGACAGTTGATTAGGAAAGTTTATGCATGGTGGCCTTGTGAAAGGTCCCTCGTCTTATTATGAGGATATGAAACACTTCTTTTTTTATCTCAATCTTGCTTTGATGTCCGGATGTGCGAAGATAGCACTGGCGTCTTTACGTATTATGGCGTATTCAGGGTGTAGATGTAGGCTGACCATGGATTTCATTCCTGAGTCAAAGGCCAAATAATATAGGTGTGCAAGAAAAATATCTCAAGTATTGAAAGTGGAAGAAAAACACTTCCGAGAGTTGTTTGCATAAATATTTGTAGCAGAAGTTGAATTGTTTGTGATGATGCTGGTTTCAGGAAGTGGGAAATGATTTTCGCAGGGAGTGTCATGTGGACATTTCCTGAGCTAAGTAGCAGTACGTCTATTCCGTAGAGACTAGTAACCTTGGTGACAATGGAAAACTGTAGCGTGGTGTGTTAAAAAGGCTGAATACCTGGGGTTATTTTTGAGCATTCTAGTACGTGTTCCAATTTTGTTCTGATTAACATATTCAGTGATGGTGCTTTACATTGACATAGTGATGACCAGGCCAAAGGAGAAAAAGTGGTAGAATTCCCATTCCTGGAAGATAAAAATGACCCTGGCAGTAAAACATTATTTTTGTCTATTAGATTATATAAAAATAAGAGAGCACAAAAGGATTTTAGTTCATGTGGTTGTCTATAATGACGTATCGCGATAGTCGGTAAAATGTCCGTAAATGGGATTCCAGTTTCTTTTCAATATATTGTAAACCTTTCATTGATTCAGTCTTGTTATTGTGACAAATAAAGTGAAATAACGAAGGTTGCTTCTAAAAACTGAAAAATCAATTATAAGTGAGTAAAACTAGTAACTGCTGATTTCCTTTTGGGACGTTGTTTCCAAATTATTTATCCATAGATATGATTAATTAAACAGGTTTTTACATCCTGAATGGTACTCTTGGCAGTGTATTTGTGGTCTCTCTCTCTCTCTCTCTCTCTCTCTCTCTCTCTCTCTCTCTCTCTCTCTCTCTCTCTCTCTCTCTCTATACATATATATATATGTATATATATATGTATATATATATATATATATATATATATATATATATATATATATATATATATACATATATATATATGTATATATATATATGTATATATATATATATATATATATATATATATATATATATATATATATATATATATATATATATATATATATATATATATATATATATATATATATATATATTTCTAGGTTTATGGACGAGTTACGGCCTCTTATACCATTCGCTGCAATCCAGGTTAGAATTATTGTTGCTCAGTCCTCTCTCAGGAGTTTTGTATGCATGTAAAGATTGGTAGAAATATTTCTCCTTCCAAACCAAACATTCTTGCCGGAAAGATTTACTTGGTAAGAAGTAAACCTGGGGCAGCTGTAATTGTGTATACAGCCAACAGCTATAAAACATTTTTCTTTAACAGGATAACGGAAACGTTCTCCTTTTATTATTATTATTATTATTATTATTATTATTATTATTATTATTATTATTATTATTATTATTATTATTATTATTATTATCATTATTATTATTATCATTATTATTATTATTATTGTTATTGTTATTGTTATTGTTATTAATATTATTATTGCTATTATTATTGTTATCATTATTATTATTATTATTATTATTATTATTATTATTATTATTATTATTATTATTATTATTATTATTATTATTATTATTATTATTATTATTATTATTATTATTTTAGTTCTCAGATCACCGAACTCCTGGGTAAATTCCTGTTAGAATGAAAGATCACTATTGTGTAAGAAAATGGCCACATAAGTCATGTTAATGTGAATAGTTGCCTGGGAACGTATTGTTTTAAATAATGCTTAGAATGTTCTTTTTCTATTAATTGAATTTTCTGGGAGTACATTATGTTATCATAAATTATTTTATAGTTTTGGCTTAAAATCCAGGAATAATTGCTCCATATATTTTATAATCTGGCCACAGAAATTTAAATTCTGCAAAGCGTAATTTTGATTTCAATATTACTGGTAATGTGGTGAAGCTATTTATTATCCTGAACAAACTAACTGTGTATGGTCCTCCTGGGAATTCAGAACTCTGAATTCCCAAAGTTGGTTTTCCATTTTCATATCCGAAATAGTCCTATTGGAAAGACAGGAGGCTGGAACTCTAAACGTTTAGTTCCTTTCAGAAAATTGCAAAATTCGCGCAGGAAACTCGAAATATACTTAAGAGGTCAAAGGTTGCCGCAAGTTGCTGACCTCATAGTAAGAAGGTCACCACATTATTATATTTCATGTGTTGACTGATGTTGAAACATTGGTCATCACGAGTTGATAATTTAAAGTATTGGTCCATATATATAATTTAAGCCTAATTCACATGATACAGATGGATTTCATTTTATTAATTTTTAAACAAATTAAATAAATAGCAATTGGTTCATAAATTATTTCGGCAACATTCACAAATGATACATCAAACAAATCTTCTCGAAGGTATGCTGGAAATAAAAGAAGGGTTTTTACTACAGAAGGGAAAATTTTGTAAGAGGATTGCTTTAATATTCCTACTTGATGGGAAATCGCTTTCCTTTAAATTTTCACCAATTAGTTTCCTCTTACACAAGGTTTTAATATTTTGCAAAATAAAATATTTTGTTACCCTTTCTACTTGACAAGGCCACTTATCAACAACTACACTCTTCAAAATATATCTAATTATAATATATATATATACATACATACATACATACATACATACATACATACATATATATATATATATATATATATATATATATATATATATATATATATATATATATATATATATATATATATATACATATATGAGTTTTTAACCAATGGACTTTAAAATTGAAAAAAAAAAAAGTTATAGAGAGTCTAAGAGAAATCTGCTAAATCTTGGACAGATTATATATATTATGTTGGTACAGTAAGTGAAAGGGGTACTTTGATAACGATTATCGAGGCATCGATCGCAAATGTGGTCACTTTATTTCAAATTTAGTTAAGCATGTATGTATACTTCTTGAAGTATTCCCAACCCTCACAATATCAAATTAACACAAAGTTATGTCTATTGTTCTTCAATCAAGATTATTTTCAGCAAGACTCCATCTTGGGAGATAATTAAATAGTTTATTTTTTTAAATTAGCATATAAAAGTATGATCACACTCTCATTGGGTTTAGGAGAGTTTTTGACTTTGGTTTTCTTTGAGTTGCAGTGTCAACATATTAACCATGGGACTCGACAGTCCAACTTTTTGTATACCATTTTGCCAATGTGGTCGTCCTCGATCGGAACATTACACCTGAACTATATGTGACTGGACAAAAGACCTTGGTAAAGATATTACACCTGGACAATCCATTCATTTGCCAATATTGACTTGTGCACCGGTTATTTTACAGTAACTATAGTAGATACCCTCATTATCAGGAATTTTGGTTTACAAGCTCTGAATTTAAAATATACATGTAATTGTTTCTTTTTACTCGATTTGGGACCTGGTTTGGAGATCATGGAATATTTCTGAAACTTTATAGCATATTTTGGATCGTAATGTGTCTGAGATAGTGTTCATAACCTGGCATATATGGTATTGTTATCCGTGTCAAGAGAATACTGCAAGACGTTTTTTTTTTCAAGAAAACAGTTCTGCAGGCTTTACAATCCAGCTACCAGGTATCATTAACTTTAAAGGTGTTTGTTGTGTGCCCTGACTGTAATTTACTTGGAAAAGAAGTTTTGTAACTACTCCCATACATGTCGTAGGGGCATCAAATATGATTGAAGAAGCCTACGCAAATGATGTACAGTGGCCAGTGTTACGGCGAATACTACATGTAGATACTATTGAGGATCCTTGTAAAAAGATATGCATGTTGTGTTTTCATTTTTTGGTATAAAAAAGTTATATATATATATATATATATATATATATATATATATATATATATATATATATATATATATATATATATATATATATATATATATATATATATAGTGAATGTGGGTGCATGCACGTGCGCGCGTGTGTGTATGCCTGGATTGTTACAAGGTGACGTCAATTAGCACATCTTGTGCCAACCAGACTCTCAAAAACAGAAAACAATGAACAAAAATGGAACATAATATTGCCATGGAAAGAAGACAAAGACAAACTTTTATTTGCATGTACATTCATTTACACAATACAAAAGAACAGGAATGGTGTAAGCAGGAATCTCGTCTTTGAAATGTCCATGTTGACAAATATACTTTGCAAAACACATTGGCGAACTAACAAATCTAAGAGAAATATACTTCTCTTATGACGAAGATGGCGAATAACAGATGATTGACAAAATGCAAAATGTTAAAAAGTAGACGAGCTCAAAGCAAACCAATACTTGCTTGGTACACGCCAAGTCACAGCAGGAACACTAGCGTTATTTTAATATGCACCGTGGCGTGGTCTGTATGTGCATTTGGCATACAAGTTCAGATCATCAGATACTGTCCTGCAGCACCCGGTCCTGCTTATGAGAGAAGACGGTCCTAAAAGCTTAATGGTGTTCCTACTGTGATCACCTTTCACTCATTGAACCCATCAGGTAGGCCCTCCTGGACCAGTCAGAATTGAGCAAGGCTGGCGACCATTATACCTTTGCCTGGCATGCTGAAACTTGGCATTTAACTCTCATATGTCCTAAAAGTGCTTTTGCAGCACCTTAAACGTGCAGCCACTGTATATTTTGCATAACCAGTTAACTCCCACGTTTTTATTCATGAACACATAACAGTATGTGCCTGGGTTTGTGATTAAGGTAATAAAACAGACACAAATCTGCCAACGTCAATTCCTCATTTTCCTAACCCTTGAGAATTATATTTTATATAATATATGCCCACGATTAGTCAGTCAGGATTCTACAATACTATCTCAGTTTGTAGATGATTTACTGTTGTACTGTTGAATTGATTACAGCAACAAGTTGACAGAGGCGAGGCCTACATCGCAGATAGGGAGAACTGGTCTGCACTACTCATCTTCTTCAAGGCGGAAAATTTAGTGTGCAACCAAAATTGTGGGATAGCTAGAAATATAGTGTGAATTATGAAGACCTATTTGTTTTAATTATCTCACACAACATATGTTCAAGTGGGTTCAACATGACACAGTCTGCACCGTGATTTCTGCGACAGCACTACCGTCCAATAGTGCATTAAGCCAGGTGGTGATAGAAACAAATTAGTGCATTCCTAATGATTTGGAAACCAACACTTTTTGGTCCATACCTTCTTTTTAGACATTACTGTGTTACATACGATGTACACTTGTCGTTTATTTGAACTATTTCGTGTTAGAGGGGAATTATATCGCTTTCTGCACTTGCCTACAATAAACTGTTTACCTTTTGTATGCAAAAAGTAACCCTCTATGATTGCCGTAGAGGTTTTTGTGCATTCCATGCACTTAATAATTGATAATACAGAGATAATGTAAATCGATTGCAACTATTCAGTCACTTGCTACATAAAAAGCTTTCCTATTTCACAAGTACATCCAAGATAGATTTGTAATTAAGAAATTGATACCTTTAGTTCACTTCAGGTTCAACTCATTTAATGGCGCAGCTGCCAAATTTCTCTTCATGACCTTTTTTCCCCCCAACGATATGTAAGAGTATTGGAATGTATTAGGAGAAATATATGAAGACTTAGTATATGAACAAAAACACAATCATTTAATTTTTTTCTTGGCCTTTCACAAAGAGGAGACTATCTTTGTACCAAGTTACATATAATATAATATAATATAATATAATATAATATAATATAATATAATATAATACAATATAATATACTATAATATAACATAATATAACATAACATAACATGGGCTTAATATTATAAATATAACTAGTTTTATTAGGCAAGACAATTATATTGCACATAACTAGCCAGAATTTGAATTTAAGAGGTCTCTGGATGCCATTTTGCCACATATTACACCAGGAAGCTGTTTTAAAAGCACTGAAGACATCTTATTATTGAAAACTTAGAGAGAATATGGCTACTGGGATGAGTGGTGTGTATCAAATCTTTATTCCTTAACTATTCATGCCCCCTCCATTTCTAGAAACTTCACATTGTAAATCTTCTCCACCGAGAATGCACTGCAATTTTAATGGACAGCCCGTTGTACATTATCTTTGGCACATACTGATATAATGTAAAAGCATGAAGTATTTGTTACAAGTGTTTTTAAATTGTTTGTCAAACAGGTTCGTTACCAACGCTCAATGACACCGGCTACTGCATCACAAGATGCGACATATGTAGGTGTGACGTGCAATGTGACTGCAGTTTTTGTCTACGATGGTTTGTGGGACAACGTGACGGTAACAAACTATACTATCGTGAGAAAAAACTTAGTGTTTATCTCATTGCTTCTGTTGCTAAGGGGCCAATGACCAATATTTATTTACTCAAATACTTTGGCATCATCTTCTCGCGTTAAAGGCAAATCTTCATGAAAGTTGCCAGATAGTGAGATATGCCAGAGATTTTTAAAAGAAATTTTACGTAAATAGCGTAACCGTTGTGTTACACCTATTTTGTGTTCAGATGTATGACTGTTGCGCAAAAAGAAATAAACTACTGCCAAATACCCTCTGTATATTTCTCTCATATTTACGTTAATTTCGAAAATATTGTTTGAAAAATGGTTCTACGTGAAATTTTACACAACCTGTTCTCTTCGCTTTTTTGCAATTTCTCCTTATGAACGTGTCAACAAGACGAGAATACCCCCCCCCCCCCAAAAAAAAAAAAATATATATTAAAGCGACCGTAAAGGTCGCGTCAATGTCATCTGAAGGTTACTGAACATGTCCATTTTTTCTCTACTTGTATGATGTATCAATATGCCAAGTTTGATCACATATAGATTTCTCTGGTGTACGTATATAGCGTGTCCCCTAAATATGGCAATTCTTACGCCCAATTTTTTCGTTGGCTCATTGGCCACGGTGTGTTTATACACAAACACACACACACGCACACACACATGCACACACACACACACACACACACACACACACACACACACACACACCATATATATATATATATATATATATATATATATATATATATATATATATATATATATATATATATATATGTATATATATATATATATATGTGTGTGTGTGTGTGTGTGTGTGTGTGTGTGTGTGTGTGTGTGTTGCTTTTTTCCGATCAGTTCCCTTGAGGTTATATACGAATAATCATCAGATATTGAAGTCCGCACCCTGCCCATTGCTTACGCCTGTTTCCTCAACACGCAGAATACGGTTTTGTTGTTTGCAGGGACATTTCATTTTTTGAATGGACAGCTACACATCTATATTGACCGTTTTTGGAAAAAGTGCAGCAAGCCCTGAAAATTTTCTCTCAACAGACAATATTGCACAATCCAGATTAAGGCACAGATTTTGAAGTATCTGAAGGAATCAATTTGCTCCAATCATTGTCCTAATTTCTGGCGAACTTTTAATGTTGACGGAGGTAACTCTTAAGGTCACACACATTCACCAGCACATGAAGTCACCGTACGAGCATCCATGAATCTATATATTTTTTTTGTCTGTAAACCCTTTAGACCCAAGCAATGTAATAGAAATATAGGGATTCAGGAAAACTTCCTTGACCCTTGAAGATACTTGTTCAAGTACATACATAATGAAAAAATAAATGAAGAGGAAATTATTGGTCACGAACTCTTTTAAGAGCTCGAGCAGCTCACTATCATATATATGTGAATTGTTTATTGCATAAACCCGCCATCTGGTGGGGATGGCATAAAATACAAAGTCAGGACCCAAAGCTACATCAAGGTAATGCAGTGGGTCTCAATTCAGAGAGACATCCAGATACAATACAGAAATACCATCTACACATGCAGGGATTAAGAAAAAAATGAAAGTCTACTGGCTATGTATATATCACCTTCACACGCAGATAATATAAACATGCGTGTTGTCATGCTTGACATTATAGAATAGATGGTCGCACTGCACTTCATGATCATCCTAATATTAAATACAAAACTGTCAAGCCGAAAGAATAGTTAAACTTATCCTGAGGCTCTTCCATACTGAAGGAGTTAAAACCGTTAATGCTGGTTGAAGATGCATATTCATTTTGTCGAATGACGGATGTAACAATAATGAATATAACAAAACATTACGTATCTATTAATATATTGCGTTTTGACATAGTATGAGAAGCTCAAGTGACTATTAGTAAGTACTTTCAGCTTAGTTGTTTCAGGTGTTGCAATTATAATACGTACACTATCGTGTCTTAAACATTTTTTAGCAAAAGCATGCTGCGTGCGTGTTCCGAATAGTTCATTTCTGCTAGTATTATGATCTTGCACCTGGGAAGTTGGTATAATTCTAATTGGTTAAAAGTAGATCGGAAGCAGATTATTTTGTATTTTATAATAAATTTTCAGACTTTGTTAAATATGATTATCCTCCGGTTTTTATGAATTTCTCTGTTGAATTTTTTACAAGCATTTCTGCCTTATGGCTCCATTCAAGCACAGAGTATATAAATCGAAGAAGATGAAGATAATTATAAATAGTTTGTACAATATGTCAGTGAAGAAAACGTTTAAAATTATTCGTGATGCCTTTTATCTGAGAAATTTTAGAGTCAACCTTTTGACCATGACTGTTCCAACTAAGGTGCGGATTCGACGTTAAACATAAAAAGTAAAATTCATCCACGTGTTCAATTTCCCTATTTTCAATTCCAAGAGCAGATATTGTGATGCGTTTTTCATGCTGATGTAAGCTTTGAATTTCATCCTATAATGTTGAGACACATAATATTTATTATAGCCATATGCTAATCTTATCAAGTTCAGAGTTTTAAAGTTTAGAAACTTTGCCATTAAAACCAGACAGATTGTATGGGCATAGAAAAGTAGACAGAGATGTTCATCAGCGTAAATAATGAATTTGAGGGAAGAGGACGCTAACATTATCTATCTATCTATCTATCTATCTATCTATCTATCTATCTATCTATCTATCTATCTATCTATCTATCTATCTATCTATCTATCTATCTATCTATCTATCTATCTATCTATCTATCTATCTATCTATCTATCTATCTATCTATCTATACCTTATATATACGAAATTAACATTGTGAAGCCATGTGTTGTTTCAGGTGCCTTTGTTACAAGAAACTACACTTCATAGAGTTTGATTGCATTTTTTTCTAAAAATCAACATGGATATTCACTGACTTTTTTAACTTTCTACATCTACCCATGCATCCCAGGGCGTTGGCCCTGTTGAATATAGATTTGGCGCGATATGATGTATTATACAAATTAATTATTGCGAATCACATTTTTGAAGTGAAGAATATACAATTACAGTAAAACTTGATACTTGCATTGTATTGTATAGGCACGACATGAAACTTACTGGCGGGAAAAACAGCTACATCCATCTGAGTGATATAATTACTACCATTGATAAGTTAACCCGCGTAACTCAAACTAATGTTTCTTTCATATGCACCACTATTTTTTTATCATACGGTTGTGCATGCCTTCACAAACTACATCTATATTTCCCCCAAATTACTGTTCAAAATTTTACTTCCACAATGTCCAAGGAGCATTGGCACATGTAAATGGGGGGAAATGTAAAAACAAGTCTTAGACGCAAGGGGCCACTGGTGCCATTACCCAAATGCTGATTATTTATTCAGTTCGCTGCATAAACTTGCAAATAGCTCATTTATTGTAGCAGGAATCATAGTTTGATTATTTCAAGGTTTGGTTTCCAAAGACGTGCATATAGCCCCAGAAAACATAAGAATAAGGTTTTAAAATGTGCTTAATATTGCTACCCTGCATATACATACATATATATATATATATATATATATATATATATTATATATATATATATATATATATATATATATATATATATATATATATATATATATATATATATATATATATATATATATATATATATATATATATACGTGTGTGTGTGTGTGTGTGTGTGTGTGTGTGTGACGTGAAGAGTAATCTGTCCCTGGAAGGTATTATGCCATGTGTTTTTCTTTCTTTTCTTTTTTGTATTGCTGGTGTTTTTTGCAGTACCATTTTTCTCATAACCTACACTTATAGGTTTAGCTAAAGTCATGTTTAAATGGACGCTTATTACTTAATGCCTCCAGCCCCAATCAATCAAACGCACTGTAAAAATTGCGTACTTGTCACCAGACAACATGAATTCATGACACTTGGAAAGTATCGCCTGATTTAAAGAGTGGGAATGTAATAGTTCTTATATTCCTACACTTTTTATACTGGTCAGGTAAACCAGTTATATTGAACCTGCATATGTATTATAAAGGTATAAGTTACACAGAAAGTCACTATCGTGTAACTTCATCCAGGTTTACAGATGTCACTGGCATGTTCCTGTTGCACGAAACATTACGACGTCAAATGACGAGAATTATCATACTGTTGATTAGATTCTAGGCTTTTTAATAAATTTAGCCCTATAGAAGGCACACTGTATTTAACGCTTGCACGCTTGCCATTGAATGCATTTCAATTTGGCATTGATTTGCCTCTACAATTCTTTACTCAGCTGCTCCTAGCAGCCAAGAAAATGGCGATTTTTGGGGGGCTTTGCACAACGGTGGTGTCACTCTGGACAGAAGCGGTGTTATGCCCACCTATCAGCAGAAGAAATAGAAGCAAAAATGAACATCTTGACTCCTAAAAATACCGTTAAAGCAAACAAAGGAAAGCAAGGCTGCTGAAGGTGTACAGGAGTGGATGGAAATTGACTTCCCTCCTTTTGCTCATGGTGGAATGTCGTCGTCAACATAAGAGACACAGGATCCTATGCCGGGAAATATAAATTATTATTGGTTTCTTTTGTGATCTTAAAAGGATAAAGTCGTCATTCAATGGATTAGAGTGGACCACGGAGAATGTCCCACACTCTAACAGCTGTTTTCCACTGGGCTAGCGCCTTGTAGAATACAGTATTCTTCGTCTTGGGATACTTGATGAGGCCCACTGTGACGCATTTATTAACTAATAATGTATTTGCTCAAACGGACCTTGCGATATTGATAACCTGTATTCAGTTTAACAGTCGGTACCAGCAGTATTTTGCTTGTACTGAAACCTTGTGAAGTAACAAGTACAATTCATACTTGTGTTTACGTAAGTGTTTATCAATGCTCCTGTGAAATCTAAGCAAGTACCGAATTCGAATTCAGAGCCACCAGTTTTGCCAATTAGGGGCAAGAAACACATATAAAGTAATTTATCTCCTCACCTGGATGCCATGTATTTTCCTGTTTTAGTTTCAGTCACGTAATTTCCAATATCAACACATTGGGCTCTTATTTTCCAACTGTGCTTTTGCTTGGCCTATTGTTTATACAGTCCTTCAACTCAGTAGCACCAAGGGCAACATTACATTCATCAGCATGGTGTGTTTTCTGTGCACAAAGGTTTTGATAATAAAAAAATAGCATTAGTAGCATTAAAACAGGTCCGGTTAAGAGTAAGGAAAATTCCAGTGTCATTTGCCATATAAAAAAAGGACCCAGGTCATGTGCAAAATATATTAAGGATAAGTGAACTAACTCAAGTGCCTCGTGAAGAAAAACAACAAGGGAAGGGTCAAACACAGCTGAAAGTGACGATAGTAGGATATAGGCTCTATGCCGGGGTCCCGGTGGTGCAACTTTGGGATAAAGCAATTTATTGGATCTCTTTTGGCAGTAATGTATTTCAAATTAAAAAAGTTACAGAGTTTATCAACTAGACATATTTTACCTGTGCAGCATTTTATGAAGAAGGTCACATGATATATTTTTGTATAAAGCTAGCACATGTGCATTGCTAGCATGCGTTTCTTAACTGTAGTGATGTCTGTTTTCCAAAAAGAATATGGTAGAACTTGCCAAACATTTAAAATGCAACACCATAGTGACTTAAAAACAGAAAAAATATGAGTCTGTTAACAGTCATGTTTATCATATGTTGTATCGTTAAACATTATTGTCTTCCCATCATAGGAGATTATGTGCCGTGTACTAGAATTTTAATGTTGAAATTTTTTTCTTTTTTTCTGTGCTTACTGTTATGGTTTCTTCTTTTTGGGTAAGGTATTGTGTGGGCGTCACAATTAAGGCTAAATTGACAGTGATGTTTTTATATCGCCTATATGTCATTAAAATGTGTCAACGTAGGCACTTCTCGAAACAGCCAATCGTGATTCCGAAATAAAATGGCGTAAGAGTGCAGTATCACAAATGAAATGGAAGAACAAGAAAGAAACATGTGAGGTCGATCTACAAGTTATTGTATTGTCGACTTTATTGGATACTCACTGAAAAGTGGGTCTGTTTTTCATGGTCTAAAGGTTTTTATTCCAAACTTGATAGTATATCTAAGCTTCAATGAAAAAACTGTACACAACGCTGTGTTATATACATTGAGTCTTCCAAGTGAGCGCCTATTCAGTACTGTTTCTGTCAATGCGTTAAAATAAAAAACCAGAAAAGGTAGCTAATATGACGCGCATACCATCTAATCGTTTACTGGCTATGTCTTGAACCATATGCACATGACGCCATGTCAATGATTATGGAAAGAGCAATGGTAGGTCAAAGTACTTGATAAAGTTGAATGTTCTGTATTTCAATGAAATAACGTAAGTATGGCCTAACCTGGTTACTCTTTTAATGTGGTCCATAATCTATGAATGGGGAAAATACTTAAATACAACTGCAGATTTCTTTCTAGATATCACATAGAATCGCTAACCAATATTCAATATCATGTTTTTCAACTTCTAAAAAATATTGTACCACGCAGGCAGAACTCAGGGACATTGTCTTCAGCTAAGAGAATAGTTTTAAGTTTCGATTAAAATATTTAAAGGGAAAGCGAATCTCTGACATCAGAAGGGAGGTTATTCCACTGTTTTTTAGCATCTGAGAAAAAATAGTTTTCCAGACGCGATGTTCTACACCTATTGGGACCCACTGATGATGAATGTTTGAAAACATGATAAACACGAGGAGGGGGTACTTGATTAGACCAGTAGGGAGAGTTAGTTTGAAGGACATGTTGTAAGAGGACAAACTTGAAATATTTACCCCTGCCTTCAAGAGTTGACTTTTCAAGTTTGTAAATAAGTTAACATGTGACGTATGTGTCAAAGCAGCAGTGCAAATTCTAGCGGCATTACAATGAATTAATTCTGAGTGAACAGACACCATCCTACCACAGTTTTTGAACAATACCCAACTATACCGAAGAAATGGATGGATCGTAGAGCAATACAATTGACCAGGGATTCCCATAATAGTTTATAATGACACCTCCAGAGTAAGGGATTTCTTTGACCACCATTAGTGATTATCCATTTAAGCTGGACACGCCAAGATAAAAAAAATGACTAAAAGTGATACCGAAATGTGAGATTTTCCACTAGGTCATTTTCATACATCAAGAATCAGAGAGGCCCAAGGATAAAGCCCTGAGGCATGCACCCCAGCCTAGATAGGAAGACAGGCACAAGATTGACCATAAACAGTAACTCCTTAGAGATGAGGAATAGAGATAGGTTTTGACCCATGTAACAAGATTATCGGATATACCAAACTGCTTGAGTTCAAAGAGGATTCCGGGATGCCATATCTACTGGAACGTCTTTGAAACGTCAAGAAATATCAGTCTGGCTTCTTTTGATAAGTCTAGCCTGTTATAGATAATATGAACTATGCAGTAAAATTTATTGATTGTTGAGTCATCTGCCTTGATCCCTAAAATTTGTGGATGTTAGGGTACTGTTTGCTGTGGAATATTCATAGACAGCATTACATTAAGGCCTTTAAAGGCCGAAAAATGCACTACACAGTAAGGATATTGGCCTATAGTTAATTTCTATTGATCTGTTAGATCTTTTGAAAACAACACAGATATTGCAACGTTTCCAGGACGAAGGAAGGTAAGCTTGATTAACAGAAAATTTGAATATTTTTGTAAGAGGTTATCGATGAAGCAGGAAGGGTCTTGCCAATAATGTCAGTTCTGGTTGCAGAAGTAACTCTTACAGACTGGAAACTTTCATAGCCTCGTCCTCATCACACGTATTTTCAGTAAATCGAGAATTAGTACAGATCCTAACACAGACATAGGTAAGCTCCGACATTGTTCTGGATTTATTTCATTATCGTATACTTTAGAACCTAATTTAGTAACATAGGATTTCATCGATTTTCTAATTTTGTTGAGGATATGGCTACATTACTTCTTGAAAAACTGGTAACACTTCTCGACGAGAGAGAGAGAGAGAGAGAGACAGAGAGAGAGAGAGAGAGAGAGAGAGAGAGAGAGAGAGAGAGAGAGAGAGAGAGAGACAGAGAGACAGAGAGACAGAGAGACAGAGAAACACGATTACATGATCCAAATTTGAAAGAGGACTGGGAACACCGATGTTGCGCACCAGACTATGAGCTGGTGGTCTCTGTGGTTCATGTCTTAACGGATAGAGGTTGTGTTGATAAACTAGGTTGTTGAAAAGTGCAAAACCAAGGTCACTAGTCTGGGTAAGTTCCAATGTTTTATTTGTAATCTCCAACCAGATGTATTCAGAATCAGGACTCTGTAGTTCAGTGCGCCTTGGACATGGTAGAGAAGAAGAAACATATGTGAGGAACCCTCCTTCTTGTCCTGCGGGCAGTCTCTTCTAAAATGAAGTTAAAAGTTGCCAATAAAAAGTTTATTCGGAAAATTCGCTTTAATGCAAGTTTCGGATAAAGTAATGACATCTTGGTTTTCGGCTTGCACTTATAATTAAAGTTCATCACGTATACCTGACCTCTTAGTACTCTGGGCGTTAGAATGGTAGACTTTTAAGTAATTTTTCGCAGAGGTGTCATTTGTCCCGGATTTGGATGCACATCAATAGAAAACTGAACAAAAAATTCGCAAGACTGACAGTATATGTTGAAGACTTATAAAACATTAAAGAATCGCGTTCATGTAACCAAAGGCAAGAAGCAAAACGAAAGGATTAATTTGGTTTCGGCAGTGTAGTCAGAGGGAAAACACTAAAGGGGATTACCCGCCAGTTGTGAAGTCCAGTTGCTACTCCATACGATCCAATTTTATTTCCCATAAGGAAAAACAAGAGGGAAGGAAGAGACTGCATCAGTAATGAGCTGCTGTGAATATGTATCAATTGCTGAAATGCCAAAAGTTGAGTGGTAGTAGATAGAAGGTAATTTGGATGTGCGTCAATAGGTGGGTAGGTGGATGCATTGTGTAATTAATAATATGTGCATGGAAAGGTTCGGAAGATGTTGCATGGTAACAGGTTGAATAACACTAAAATACACAAAGAACACAGCAAATATGAGAGGACACAGCATGATCGCAATGTAAATAATTGCAAGTAGCCCCAAAATATCCAACATAGGGTAAGCGATTCCACAAAGTTTTGGACATCCAACATCATCGGAAATTTATAAAGCAGTTCCGTCCAAGTGCGAAGTGAACTTGCGTGAGAAAAATATGTTGGAATAAATCATTGAAAATAACCAGTAGCAGGTTACTCTGTTTACATACCAAGTACTCAAATATTTTTGGAGCATACAAAAGCATATATTCGAGATATTCATAGCGCCCTTGCAGTGTTATGAGATATTGTGAAATCGACTTAGAATTAAGTGATGTTCCTATCTATATTACATATATGTATGTGCTTGTTAAATTAAGATTTAACAATAGGTGTGACAATTTTTCTTCAATTCGGACCACAGCTTTCGGGGAAACAAGGCAATTGAGATATACGTGAGTGCCATACAAAGACCCCATGTGTACACAACATCTATCTTTCCCCACATAAATAATTGTACAGAATTTCTAACACGACACATTCATGACGTTTGGTGATAACTTGGCCGATCATTATATCCTATTAAGTTCACTCTAGATTTACCAGCCGAGTATGAAAATAATCGTCCAGATATAAAAATGTGTCGTCCGTTGTGGTATGCAGCATGCACAAAATTATAAACAAATATAAAATATCTTGATGCGATTGTAGCGTCAACTACGATTTCCTGGGCGTCATTCCGATATACCGATATTTTATGTTAGGAATTTAGTTAACGGAAATGTAGAGGCATGTCTGCAGGTAAGAAATCGACATCTTGACAAAACAAATTATAAAAAAAAAAAAATAAAAAAAAAATACGAAACAAAACCAAAGAAGAAGGACCAAAAACACAGGAAAGGCTTATTGTATCACCAGCATGTAACAATGCATCATGGCCTTCTATGAAGTAACGCTCAGTATCGTCTTACACACATTTCTGATTTGCAGTTTTTCTGTAATTATCGCTGCTAATTGCATTGGCCCTGAATTCATCTGTGCAGTCCCATGGAATGTGTGTCCTCCTGTGGATTCTTTTGGTAGCAAATATTTTTTCACTCCCTTCTTTATTTTTTTTTATATATATTTCTTATTTGTGTACAGTTCTGGTTTATCATTCCTTGGGTGGGGGCAAGTGGGGGGGGGGGGGGTTCCCAGAAGCAAGGGCCCGCCCTTGCAAAAGTGAAAACTAACTATCAATTCGGCAATGCAGCCCTAAAAGTAATTCTCTTTTCTGAAATGTAAAGAAAGAGAAAAAGTCGATTTAAAAAAAAAAAAGGCAAAGAAAAAAAAAAGAAAAAAAAAAAAAAAAAAAAAAAAAAACAGATCAAGTTCAAATGTAGGTTGTCCAACTTATTTATAAAGATGTTGCTTATGCTTTAAACACCTAATTATTTGATCATATATCAATGTGCACTATATTTGTATCAACTGCAATGATTCTCTGTACAGTATCAGTCAAAGGGACAGAAGATGCCAGTAATTCCCGTTGCAAAACAAGGGAAAATGTATCATTCTTACAAATTAAATGGGTTGGCCATAGTTAACTGTTTAAACAATCAGAGTCATATTTCTTATATGTAGTTGCACCTCAATACAAAAGGAATCCTCATAAAGTTGCAACATGTTTCCTGTATTGCTGCAAACGTTAATAGCAGCCATCGCGAACTCTCCGTTCTGTACACCCATATCTTGGTGGTTAGCTGTCACTGTTGCCAACAGACAAGGACATAAATGTGTGACATAATTTCGAAACTAAAACCCTACTGCCTCAAAGCATGTTACAACTGATTTACAATGCCGTATTTTTACTGCTTCAGGAATATGGAATAACTACACCACTCTTGCAGTAGACTTATAAAGTTGCAAAAGAAAGGGATACATTATACCTTTTAGGTGGCTTACATGTCTGTGGCTCCTCAAAGTCATAATGTATGATCTCCTGGTTAAAACATATTAATGTATTTTTGTACCACCTTGGGTAAAATTGTTTAGACCAAATAAAGGTATCCTATCCTACCCTAGATAATGAGTGGGTATAAAGTTTGCCTGCAATACATGGAGGTGTCCTTTTGAGGAGGGACTGAATGAAATGTTGAATACATTTAAAACTTTTGTTTCTGTTTGGAGCAGGAAGTGGTGGATTATGTCTAAATGTGCTTTGGTAAGGATGAGTCATCGGAGGAAATATAATATGTAGGTAAATTATTCTGGCAATAGTTTTTATGTGTGTTTGAAAAAAAATTAAAAACTTTTTGTTTTATGACGTTCTTAATTTTCAAGAGTTTTAGAGTCTCAAAAGTGAACCAGTATGCAAGTCACATTTTACATGGCATATAATAAGAACAACTTACTTTTGAAGTTTGGTAATTAGGTTGCATGGGTATAATTATTTAACTGTGGTCAAAAACGTTAAGTTAAACATGAGCAGCAGAGTATCCGTCCACGTAAGCAGAGGTGTGTCATTTATATTCACTCGTCCAAATCTCTGACAAGTCCATCGATATAAACATCATCAGGTATATCACAATGTCTTAATTTTCCACGAAATAACATACGTTTCATTGATACCCTGAAGGTGATAATATGTCTGAGAAATATACCACAGTTGCTGGCTGGTTGATGAGATATAATTTTTTATCAACATTGTTCACTGGGTATTGCTCAATGAAAACTTTAAATCCGTGACACAATGTCTCCTATCTTTTTCAGAATACAGATATAATTAATAAGGTTTTTATTTAAAATAATAAAGAAAAATTACATGCATAGCTGCTGCAAAAGGTAAAGTACTCCCCACCCCTTACCCCACCTAACCCACCCCCACTCCAACTCGTTTTCCATCTCAGACGATTTGAGACTAAAACATATGCCCAATGATGGGAATTGCAGTTGAAAGTTTCCCACTGATGACCCATTTATCAAATTCATTTGAGTCTTTAAACCTTAGATTTTCAAACATTTTTGTTAAATATAATGTAATTGATAAATTTATTAATACAGATCTAGTCAAAAATAGTGACTGCATTGACTGTGAAATACAGCGAGTTTATAATGAATAGGCCTATTTTTATTACTGAAACACAACAACTTTCATTTGACCAGTTTTCCAGCGTGATGTAATGAATTACGTGACTCTTCTACGTTGCATCATAATATTTCCGTTTTACTTGAAGTCGAAGTGCTGGTTTTTCTTTTATCTGATCATTCCGTCAGGTAGGCCTGGTGGAGTCAAGACCAAGTGTTGTACGTAAATGTGGGGGTTATTATACTTTATCGATTTAAAAATTCAATTTTGGTAGGCCTAATTATCGGTGTTAGGTGTAGACTTATGCTCCAGAAAAGTAGCTGCATTATATTTATGTAATGTGGGCTACATTTGTAAGCAAACGTATTAACAAAGGAGCACCATGTTCGCCTTATTCCGTAACACATCAGCTTGGGATACTAGTATTGAAAATGCTACCATGGTGAAACAAGTTAGCATAATGACTTGTCCGGGGATTAATGGCACCGAAACCAGTCTTGCGCTGGTCAGCCACTGATAACCCGATTTTATAAAGGTAAATAGATCCTAAAATTTTCTTCTAAATTTCAAATTTTAATAATGTGATTTGTCGCTTTTACAAATTAAATAGCTATAATGATTAATAACTATGTAGTTTTTCAGTGACTGGTACGGAAAAGGGATTTGCTCTTAGAATATCGGACTTGATAGTATTCAAATGGTACATGGGCTTGCAGATTTAGGGTTGTTCCCTTTGTATTGAATAACAATGTGACATTCCACATAGCGCATTCAATCTAAATTAACTTAGACTGCTTGTGCAAAACATGTCAGACAACAACAAAAATAGCAGGTTTGCGTCGTAAGTCAAATACATACTTGACAGAAAAGAAAAGCAAAGTTAACGTTACTTTTCTCCAAACATATGCAATATTTCTGTCAAACGTGCATGGGATCTGACAGAATCATACAAAACAGCAATTCTATGATCTGTTGGCCACTGCACATTTTGTGGATTTTCTTTCTTTCTTTCTTTCTTTCTTTCTTTCTTTCTTTCTTTCTTTCTTTCTTTCTTTCTTTCTTTCTTTCTTTCTTTCTTTCTTTCTTTCTTTCTTTCTTTCTTTCTTTCTTTCTTTCTTTCTTTCTTTCTTTCCATCCTTCCTTCCTTCCGTCCTTCCTTCCTTCCTTCCTTCCTACTTTCTTTCTTTCTTTTCTTTCTTTCTTTTTTGTAAATAAGGTTCTAAATTAAATCAATGCAAACAGCATCCTTTATGTATTGGGATGGATGCATGATAATGTACCGATCCGTATTTATGTAACCTCATAGAATGATTTGCACACTCTTTAGTCTAGCAAAGGTGAACCAGGTGGTCCCATTTAGGTCCCATTTATTCAATTATCTTTGCCATATCGAACAGCATTAACAATGCTGCAATAGGCAAATCACCTACAGGGGAAATCAGATTCTATCATGCAATAATAAAAATTTAAGAGTCATATATTGTCTTCAGATTTGTGCTTGGTACGTTCTTTGGCCCTTCAGTATGCTATTAACTGATCTGTACTCAAAAGTCGAAGCTAATATCATGAGGCAATCGGATTCAGAAGTCTTTTTCGTGGCACATAAACATTTTCCTATATAAATTTGTCCTTGCCAATTTTGGCTTTGCAATTTTGAAGATTTGTTATGTAACACATTCATGCCTTGCTTTGCTTCTGTTCATCACACATACTGGCTTGCATAGACTGCTGATCTGTACAGAAAGGATAAAAATGTTACAGCAACACTAGTGGAATTTTCATATGCTGAGTAGTTTTTGTATGGGGCACAAAACTGCATATATGGCTCATTAGCTTGCAAGACTGACGGTAGGTGTACACAAAGTAAACATATACATTTATGTAGTTTTTCATACGCAATGTAAGTTGATCAAATTACGGCATACACAAATGATTTGTTGTCATAATTTTCTACTGAACTACATGCCAAACTACATCTTATACGGCAGTCTCAATAAAGTCTGTTCTGCCTTCACAGAAATTACGTCATTAACGGTAATACACGATATCAGCAAGCTTACATTGGTGGAATGGTAGGTGAAGGGAATTTTGAAGGAAAGAAGTTTTTGTAGGGAGCTGGGAAGTATGTGATGTTTTGCAGTTCGTAGGTTAATTTAAATCGTTCCTATTAAAAACACGTGACTTAGTTCAAGTGGTATAAAATTTAGTATATAGCTTTATCAACCAGCCAACTAACAAACTGTGATTTTGTATTTAACAACAAAAATTATACCGCTAACTGCAAAAACAGTACATTGTTCTTGAGAGCAAATTGTGTTGCAATCACGGTTAGGCAACCATATTGCATAAATTGGAGTTTTGGCCTATGCACATGATCAGCGATTTTAAATAGTGACAGTGTTGGGAGATTGCATTGGAGCAATCAGAGTTTTGCATGTGATAAAACTAAACCATTTACCATAACACCAATGCCATTTGAAGGTATCGCCTATCTTCTGTCTTTTAGGGGCTATCCACACCTTTAGAGATAAGTCTCACATAAAGCCAAATGCCCACTGATGCAGAGATTTTTTTCTCTAAAAGACGTGAGATAGCTATTTTTCACAGACTTAACAGGTTAGTTTTACAGTACGGCCTCCCCAGGACTAGTGTGATAACAACATGATAAAAATGAACAAAACACCTTGCCACAGCTAATTAAACGTGACTCGATCCAAGGTCGCGGCAGAGTTCAAGGGTAAACAGTAACTCCAATTATGGTCACGAAAAAATCAAGGTTTATCATTTTTACTGAGAATGCTTGATGTGCAGAGAAAAGCGTCACGACTTGCCTTTAATATGGGGAGGACAAATCGTGTATATCACATTCCCATTATTGTAAAACTGAATTCTGGTACCAGGTCTGTCTAAGATAAGGCCACCAGTAAATACCAGGCATACCGAGGATCTACTGTTTTTCAACTACGATTTGATAAGATTAGTCTTTGTCCTTCACCATGTTCTTTGAGGGTTCGTCCAAAATATTAGAAGCGGGGTAGTTAAGAAGTGAAACTGTTACAATGCTGTTGACTGGTTGTTCAAGGAATGTGATTATTGACTTGAATACTCTCTCTCAAGTCAATGTGGGTAAGTCTATGACTGAAGCGTGCAGCACATGGCGGTCCAGATGTTTATCTGATGGACTAGTACGAATACAAAATTTGCCAATTTATGAGAGGTCAGATATATATATATATATATATATATATATATATATATATATATATATATATATATATATATATGAATATTTATATATAATTACCTTGTCTATCAATATATATGAAACTGTCAGTTTTTTTTTAAATTACAGAAAAACCTCAATGAAACTCAGGTATCCGATATATACATATATATATATATATATATATATATATATATATATATATATATATATATATATATATATATATATATACATATGTATATTAATTTTAATATATAGTTTTGAATGGCAAAAGCTCATTTTCTCTGATTTATTTATCTGACATATTCATTTATCTGATATATTTGTAAGGGAACATATGGTGTCATGATAATGACTTTTCACTGTAATAATATTTAACTTCACAGGAAAGTGATCACTACAACTCTTTCCGTAGTGAATTTTTTTCTATACTCGGTTAATAGTAAAAATAGTCATGATATGATCGGAGGGAGGGGAGTTCCAAATTGATTTACTTGAAATCATTGAAGGAAATGCCAAAAAACCCATCTAATTTGTTACTAACTATTACATCCTTTTATGAGTTCCCGTGGATATCCCTACCCACAAAACAATCCCAAACAAGAGGACCACTGATATATCAGATCCCTTTCCATACACCATGCACTCCTGAACCAAGTCCTAAATATTTTCATATGAGAGAAAAAATGAAAAAGAATCTTTTAACGTTGTGTGCCTTTCCAACTTCCTTGTTACCATTTCTTTGTCTTAAATATCCGAAAACATGATGTTTAATCATTGAAATAAATGCTTCAAAATCGTCCTCTGTGCTTTAGCTATCAGCATGTATTTCATGGCGTTCGTTTCGCCAAGCTTGCTGCTATTGAGCGTACTGATAGGTTAATATATTTAATTGCAAAAACTGAAATACTATTGTGTGATTGGAATGACATTGGAACTTTTAAAAATTTTGATTACCCATCTTAAATAATTTGCAGAAATATATAAACAAAACACAAAGGAAAACAAGAATATATCATGATCTTTTATAACCCACAAAGGGCTGTAACTATCCCTGAATTTGAAATAACGAACAGAAAGGGTAACTTTGTATGTTATTTAATTTCATAGGCATACACATTGAGAAACACTTAAATTGCAATATTCACAAAAAAAATCCACCAAATCAAAGGCCACAGGGAATGTGAATTCACTAAAAGAATACATACAGCAGAATATCATGCAGACAATGTGTAACTCATTCATATCCCCTTGTCTTAATTATGGGGTTCTATTTTGTCGTCGTAAAAGTACTAGCAATTCATTGCTCCAAAACGTTCATACAAATAAGAAGCTGTAGTAAGTGTACTCCACATGCCAAACACTTTTTAACCTTTAAATTTGCTCAAGACAAGTGACCTATTCTTATATCTACAATTGAAGGTCAACTTTAAGTTCATAAAGAAGCAATTGACTGAATATTTCAAACCTTTCACAATCAAACCAACTTTGGAAATTGACGGTCATGACCTCAGAAGTAGAAACATGATATTTGAAAAATGAACAAAATCTTATTAGAACTGAAAATTGTTTAAAACAGGAAATTATTAGAATATTGAAGATGACCCCAGATTTCAGTATAAATTAGGTTCATACCCACTGTAAAAGTGGCACTGCTTAACATATAACAAGCGGGACATAAATATAAAATACTGTTTGTTCATTAATCTGATGTGTTGTGCAACATTCTCTAGCTTAATATTCCTAACAACCGCCTACAGAAACTAAAACTAAATCATAAACTTTGTTATTTTGAAATGACAATGAAATAATGCAGTTATTTCTGGGCGCTAATTAAAATTCTGATTGCAAGGCAGTTCACATTCAACTCTAGTCATAGACTTTGTGCTGAATTATACTTATATTCTCTTATATGCGGGTGGCACTCATCATAGCTCTAACATACCCATCATTTTGAACCAGTATGTAGAATAACAGTTGTATTTATCATGCTTGTACATGTCAGTTATATAGCTAGCATCCCTATTGGAATGAGGAACCAAATTTAAGGATGTTAACCTGTGACCTGCCACGCCAAGCCCATGCAGGGCATGATATCTGAGATTGGGTTGTCTTGTAAGTGTAAACAAAGGGAAAGCAAATAAACTAAAGATAATCAATTCAATTTGCCTAGCCCACGTGTCCCATGCAGGGTATGACATCATCGAATGAGTCAGCTTGTTTATCTTTAACCACGCATTGCCAGATATTTTCACGTGAATCGCTATTGTGACTTGCAATGCCCAGCCCATGCTCGCTATGACATCTATGATCAGGTTACTTTGTTTGTGTAAGAATTGAGAACCAAATATAATAATGTAATCATCCGCTGATCTGCCATGCCCATCCCATTCAAGGTATGTCAATCCGACCTTGGGATTTTAAAGGTATACAAGTTTGGTAACCTGTCACTAACCATGTGACATTCGACCTCTACATGGAAACATAGAGCGAAACCATGTATAGACTATTGCCTTGATGGCATTATGTAATCATGAAAGTGACGAAACAGCCGGTCATGAGGACCAAGTCCCGACACGTTAAAACCCATAAGAATAGTAAACACTGCCCTAACCAAACTAAGTTCGGCCCCCACACAGGACTCATGAAAAAGGGTCAAAGTACCAGTAATATAAATCAGAGTTCTCGTAATGTATGTTCCAGATGCGCACAGCTCGTTGTCTTCATTCCATGATACCCCAGGTATAACGTATAAGCTAAGCATGATGCATGTGGTCCATGCAGAACGCTGTCATTCATGTATTTTTTTCAGAATTACAGGTGTGAGACTGTGTTCACATGCATTTGTACAAGAACTAGCCATGCCATTGTCGTTCCCCACAGATGCCTTACACATAAAATACACCTGTTCATGGTTCCATGTCCTTGAGAGATGCATCCATGTTAGAGGCCACCCTATTTGCTACAGTGCACTCCTTTTAAAAATGCCAATCACCAGGAATACCTCATGCTGATGTGCAAGGTTGGGATCACCCAGATATTGACACAAGTACTCCAAATGGCCATTTCATTTTAAAACAATGTAGTCTGAGTATTATCATGAAAAAGTATTTGGTATAGAACTAAATATGAACTGATATAGAAAATTAAGGCAGCAAAAATGTATTTTGCCCCAAAGTATCAGAAAAGTTTCAAATTGCCTCACCAACATCTGTCCACCACTGGGTGCAGAGAAGACGATTTTGAAGATAAGCTCACGTGAATCTGTTTAATCTTAGTGAAATTATATCAATTCGAAATCAGAGCCTCCTTTTCGATTTCAAATTACAAGATGGCCACCAACAATGGGTTGCACGCTAAGTTTCACATGGACGAAATTTATTCAAAACATAAGTATTTTCAGTGATTTTTAAAATAAAATGTGTAATAAATGAGGAAAATCTTTGAATTTCACCTATTCTGTATACCGATGTATACCTGTTTTGTAAATATAGAATAAACTATTGCAGTATACCTGTTGTACACTCTGTTTCATTTTTGGGCTAATTTCGAAAATATTAGGTTCTACGCAAAATGTTACACAACTTGTTCCCGTTGCTTTCTCGCGATTTTTTGGTTACAAATATGTCAAAGAAACCAAAAAAAAAAAAAAAAAAAAAAATCCAGATCGCTTAAGTGACCGCCAAGGTAATCTCAGCGTCACTGACCATGTCTTTTTTTTCTACTGGTAGAATCTGTGAAAGTTCTGTCAAACATAGATTCCTCTGTTATAAGTATCGAACATATCACCAAAACATGGCTATTCTAATGCACGGGACTCCCTGGCAAAGTCAATCTTCCGGGAGTGCCCCTTGCTCTGTGCCTATTTGATGAAGCTCTGCCAGACATGATGAAACTGCAATAATAAAGACAAAGGGGCTGCAGTCTGTGCACATTATAAAAACAATATCAACATCTGTATTATTTCTCTGTGATGTGAAAATATGGAAGTAAGCCAAACCCTTATATTCAGGGAACTGCACCAGAGCACTGTTTATGAGGTTGAGTTAAGCAGGAAAGTTACTTTGGCATGGCTGAGTAATATGCCCAATAAGCCTCTCAAATATTTTGCAACAAGTCCCACCAGAAAGGGTTATATACTGCCTGGTACTGAAAAAACTCTATGTAAGGATCTAGCATAGATGTAATTCCCCAGTGGCACCAGTCTATAATTTAAGAAAAATACTACTTGTGAGAACTATCATTTTTGCTACATGAACGTCCCTGTCTGTCTCCAATCATAAAAGTATTGTTTATTTGATAGTTATATAAATATTACATACCTTTTATTACCTGGAAACCAAACTTATACAATATGGTGCATGTGGGAGTCAAAAAATAATTTTGGGATCAACAGAAACCCATCAAACTTCCCATCCAAGAGAGGGGATGAGCCAATCTTGCAAAGGTTAAAACATCCCATATATCAGTTATCAGAACATGTGGACACAAATCTCGGTCAACAGAAATCCGGGGACACAGGAACATACCTCCCAGACAGAGATTGAAACACAATGCATGTCAAACATCCTCATCTAGTCCAATTTTCTCCAGTGTTTCGAAAACTACATAAGTCCCCTAAAACTTCGACCCTAATGGTCCCTGAACTTGTCTGTTGTATAAATTGGACAATCAAACATTTTCAAGTCTCACTCTATTATGTAACACAACTGCCCAGATGAAAGAAATGTCAATCACTTTTATATCATCAAGCTGAAAACGAAGTAAAACCGACAGTGGACAGTTCCCGTTTGCAGCTATTGACAATGAGTAACCAACATACTTTTCAGTTTGATAGGCGCTGTTAGCACCATTCAGCGCAGAATATATTCAAGGCAATATAGCATACAAAATATATTGAAAAGAAAATATAACATATACAATTTCATCCTGATAAGCTATGAATACATCGAGTACCATGTGCATGTTTTGAAGAAAAAACAAAGAATGAGCCAAACTCTCCATTATCAGACCTTTGTCAAGTGCTCACATACACACAAACACAAATTTTAGTTTGGAATGTCAATGTGAGGCCATCTTACCCGAGAAAATTCTAATTGGTGTATATAATGCAAATAAACTTAAGTGGTAGAGCATTCAAACTTCGTACCATGTGACAATATAACTTTGAAGTGGCATTCATTTGGGTGCTCCAAACGACATTCCAGTAATTCGGAATGCCTATAGTCTTGCTGAGGTACCGTCCCTTAGAAAAATATCTGAATGGGATATCTCTGAGCCTTCTGTGGTCCCATGTGGACACCATCCTTCATGTCGGGTCTGAAGAGCCTGCTCACCAGGAATGCCTTTACCTGCGACACGCTGTAGGTCTCTGAGGGTAATGTACCAAGGACAATGACATGGGAAAATATGCATGGCCACCACTCATTGCACTTAGGGAAATTCTAAAGGGACTCGCACAAGGGCCAGCGCATGATCCCTCACTGCCTCAGCATCTTGGCCACACAGCCCCTCCCCCCGCCAACCTGTAAAATGGTCCCCTACAGTTAGAACCTCTGACATATTGACTTCTGAGGAAGGACATCTCTGTGGAGCTTGTCACGGGATGATATACCTCCTTGGCAATACATTTTTCCTCTGCACTGAGACAATCTCGTGTCCAGTAGTGATTCCCCTTCTTTGAAAGCTGAGTCTAGCTGGGCGGAAACACTGGGTCCACAAACCAAGGAAAATTGCTTAGGAAGCATCACCAAGCAGGTACATTTGCAATCAACAAGCAAATAAAAGATTAATCGGTACTATCTACCTTTAATCCTGTAGCACTTTACATAGTCCAGCAGATAAACGGACGATTTGGGCTGAACCTGAATTTTTTATCTGTAGTTTTCCTGATATTCAGAGATCTTATTATGTACTTCCCAAAAATGCCGAGAGACATCCTGTCATCCTTGTGCATTTTGATATCCCCCCCCCCGCCATTTAAAAAAATGTGTAAAAGTAAGAATTTCAAAAGGAAGTTCATAAGAACATTCCTAGTAATGGTCAAGATTAACCATGGGCTGAGGATCTGCCATTATAAAGATATAAGCCAATGTATCCGCTTGGCCTTCCAAGGTCACTAAAGATCAAAATCACCATGATATGTACATTTGTAGTAGTGTTTAGTGGTAGTCATGGGCCTAATATCCACACTTACCAAGATAAAAGCCAATATATAAGACACGTGGAGTCGGGAGGAAAAAAATAGGCTTGCAATCTTGTAAACATTCACTGTCAAAAAATTTCCCAGTTTTGCTTGGCCATCCCTTTACACATCTGATGAATGTTAGCCAGAGCAATTGTATGTGCAATAAAACAAAGCATTCCACACACCAGGTTTTACAATATCTCGCCTGCTGAAGACCGCTGGTGACCTTAATAATAAGTCAAATGGTAGCTCCATTTCTTACAACATACGAAACACTTATTTTCCAAATCAAAACATTCCCTGCAACTATTCTTTAGAAGTGGAAAATGTAAAAAGGCTAATGGACGGGCGCAAACGAATTTCATCAAAACTTAAACAGAAAAAAGTTATCTTTTCTATCTTTAAGTAAAATGGAAAACACAATATAGACTACAACACAAAGGTTGTTATTTAAGATCAACTCTAAATATTTAACAAAGCCCTTTTAGGATTGTCACAGAATATTTCCGTGGAGACTTAAAAGTGATCACAATAAATCCTATAATCCGAAACACGTATCTATAATTAAAACCTTTTTACTTTGGTGCAAAATTCCTGAAAAAGAAGAAGTTAAATTACAGAAAAGAATTTAAATGAAACGTCAGTCTTTTTCATTTCTGCAGTTACTATGCTACATGCCTAACTGCAATCAATTCAAGCCATAATTGGCCCAGTAAAAATGATGTTGAGAGAACGGATTACCCCCGGCCCACAATCTTTTTTACCCATAATTCTGCAGTTTTTGTTTTTAGACTTCGCAGTAGAATGCTTTACATTTTGCATATTGTTGCCTATGAAATGAAAGAGCAATTTTGGAAGTGTTCTTGAAGTTCTCGTGACAGGGGCCATTGTACTTTGCGTCACTCAAAAAGCCATTATATAAATACTTCAAAAGTTTCAGAACGAATTTAAAAATAATAAGAGGAACCTGGTTTTTTATAGGAATGTGGTCCACTATTATCTGCATCTCTAAAAGAAAATCGGTGAAACTGCATTGGAATCTTGTTGAGACATTATGGCAACGTCCTCCCCTTATACACCATTCAGATGGTCTTGAAGATAAACACTTTTAAAGTGTTATAAAAAGATTCATAAAAATGCAAAGAGGAAGCTGATTTGAAATGAGACCCATTCCATCATAAGATGCATCTCTGATGAAAATGCAGTAATGCTGTGGTCAAAATGTTTTAGATATCATGGTAATGGTGTCAGGGTTAACACCACTCAGACAGCCTTCAAATAAGCCATCAAAAGTTTCATAAAAAGTAAAAGTAGGGAGCTGGTTCTGAATAGAAACTTTGTCAATCGCAAGATATGTCTCTGACAAAAAATTGATAAAGCTGTGGTCAATATATTTTTAGATATCGCGGTAACGTCGTCGGGGTTGAGGCCAGCCAGATGGCTTTCAAATGAGTACCTTAAAAGTTCCTTGCAAAGTAACAAAAATATGAGAATATGCTGGTTTTATATAGAAATCTGATCCATTACAGGATTCATCTCTGAATAAAAATTGGTAAAGCTGCAGTCAATATATTTTTAGATATCGCAATAACATGGTCAGGGTTCACGCCACTCAGACGGCCTTCAAATAAAAACATTAAAAGTTTGATGAACAGTTTTAAAATAACCAGAGGAAGCTGATTTTCAGTAGGAACTTGCTTTATACCCTCCGGCACTTTATCTGCGGAGGGTAACATGTAGTTTGACAGCACTCTTATCGTATATGCTGCATGTTTACATTACTGATTATTTCATCGGCTACTCCAACTGTCTACTTAGAAGAAAAACAAATCTTATTTGTCATCCACTACCTTTTCATCTGGAAACGAATCAAACATATTTTGCTATATTACAAAAAATCACAAGTGCCTGGAATCCCATTTTTTGAAGATTGAAGGGTCATGACCAAAGTCAAAGTCAAAGATAAATTCGAGGATAATGTATAACACATACATGTACAAAAACAGGAAAAACAGAACAGTGTCAAACTAATACAACAATCAACATGTGAAGGTCAAGATCGCTTCAAGGTCGCAGTATGAAACACACCGTTTTGTTTTGTGCTATCTATTTGGAGGTAAGAGGTCATCCAATTATTAATTTGAATGAATATTTTGAAGTTTATTGTCAGTGGGTGGTGCAAAAGCAAATGTGGTGATAGGGAAAGGGCTAAATGAATAACCATCAACATTTTAGAATGCTCATGGGTGACAGGATGTCATCACCCGGCATTTTCTGACCTTGTTTGACCCAGCGTCACAAATCAAGCATAAAAACCTATAGGCAATAATGTCAAGTGAACTCAAACTTCTGTCGGACTAACAGACTTGCATACAACTTATTCCAGAGTGCAGTGATTAGAGCATATAAAACTACGTTACACTAATGTTACAAAAACCTGGCATCTGTTGCAAGACAAGTTATACGAAAGTGAGGAAGACTAAAACCCGGAAAAAGATGAAGTGTTAAAATTTTGTACACCCTCCCCCCCCAAAAAGAAGAAAAAAATTCAGAAAACAAAACATGCAAACAGTGTTACAGTGTGGATGGAAACTGTGAGGAGAATAGTCGGGAAAGCAACCTTGTGTGCCACATTTTCAGAGAGCTCACAAATCACAAGTATTATTGTAAATACTGGAGTATAAAGACAAGGAAGCATAAGGAGACAATAGTATATCAGCGCCATGGATTGCAGCTATATAGAAGCCTTTGTCATAACAAGTGTGTGTCACATTTAATGTATGTTTAGACCCAGTAATGAACTTCCATCAATTTCTAATCCCATGAAGAATATTTCCGTTAGTCTTTCAATTAAAACATAGTTGAAAATGCGCTGTAGGTGCAAATGTAATTGCTTGAGGAAGGGGTGCAAAATTATATATTTAGTTTTCAAAAAAAACATTTATAGGAAATTTGAAGGCATCATCCATGTTTTTATTTTCTCAATTTCAGCAGATATAATTTCAGGTTAACTAGTAGTTTTCATATTATTGCACTAATCGAATGAGGATAGTGATGAAGGTACTGCTCTGGAATCGGCTTAAAATCAATTTACATTTATTGGGAACGGTATGGAGATTAATCGGAAAGGCAATGATGTGATAGAGTAAAATATACTAAGAAAAAGTCAAAGGATTAAGAACCCAGAGGCGCCCAAGTAGTCATAGGCACAATATTTGAAGAAACCCTATGTAGCCAAACATTAAAATTTTTGTTCTTATGTAGCTTTTAAACTTTTTCAATAGCATTAGTTGAAATCATAATTTTATGTTGAGAAAACGAATGCCATGATATAACGCATCAAACGCTGTAGACAGAGTTAAAATACAATGCTATATGTGTTTCACGGACGTCTAGGATCAGATAAACTCAGTAAAGATATACAGGAATAGTCACATGATTGGAAAAGAGCTCTAAACATCCGTACTAGTTCTTGCGAAATCGAACATTATTATAAAAGTAATGACAACATGGGTTATAAGCTACCTTTTCTGACACTTCAGAAAGGGCAGGGATAAGACAGAGACAGATGTGTCTACATTTCTGTAGCAAAGCATCTTAACCATTTTTATGACAACGCAAAAATCTTAGCTCTCTTTTAACTGTTTGTGGAATCTGCTGATTTTAGCTTTTGATGTGAATTCCCCAAACAATTACATATATATATATATATATATATATATATATATATATATATATATATATATATATATATATATATATATATATATATATGTTTCTTGGTCTTATTCTCTAGGTTAAAGTAGGACTTCAATGGATTAAATCGTGGTGGTTTTTGGCAGATTAAACAACGTGAGCCTAAAATTCTGGTTGCCAGAATTTTGTGGCCTATCCATCTCTTTTTTTAAATAGGGTCTGTGGGCAATTATTAATTTATTTATTTTTTGAGCCAAAGTGTTGTTGACCAAAATTTGTCTGTGGATCTTAATTTGAGGGGATTTTTATGGATGAAAAACACCTCTTTTTTACGTTTCCTTTACCTTGGGGGCTCTGACCTCCCCCCCCCCCACACACACACGTCTCTTACAGATAACTGTGTCCTGTGCTGTTCTATATTGATGATGCTTCTGTCCTTGAGACCGGGTTTTAATTATTTTGAGATGCTTGTGCTCATTACATTTTTCTCTGACCTTTTCATGACATCTTGCACATTGTTTAGAGCATCCATGGTTGCATGTAGTTGCTGGTGACCTGTTGCTCCCACACACTCACATTAACAAGCAGCACTGTCTGAGTCATCTGTCATCTTGGCGTCTTTTCGCCACACCAAAGACCTGAGTTCTGGATTGAGGCCATACACATGCAGTGTCAATCTTTCAGATTCAATTTTGCTCAATTTTGGAGAGAAAAATCCTCATAACGTTTGAAAAACTTTTCACACTTTCCCCTGATTCTTGTTGTTTTCAGCAGGGAGTCCCCACTAGGATCCATGTATCATCTTCATTTATGTCTTTGTTTGTTGATGTTGAAGCCTGCAACCAGAATGCTCCAATCATGTCTTTTTACTGTATTTAATTCTCTGTGTCAAATTGCGTCCATATCAGTCTTTGCAAGTTTGAAAACTCGTATTTTTCTCATCACTTCATTGGCCTTAATCAGCTTTCTCTCAGAAGGACCCTGCATCTTCTCTAGAAAGCCCACTGAATGTAAGTGTGCGAAGGAAATTGCCATTACACGTCATGGGGAGGTTTCCTTTTGAACTCGATTCACCTTGCTCCCAGTCGTCAACAACTAGTCCTTAAGGATTTGCAGGGTTCTATTTACCTGTTCCTTGATTTCAGGGTTGGTCATTGCAGTTTTCAAGTTTGGTGACTGTTTTAGATTTTCACCTCTGCCTTTCTACCCAAGTTAACCTCAGATCACTTAATTCCTACGCACATTTTGCAGCTATTTTGACTCATTTGGCATTACATTTTGTATCCAAAAGAGATATCATGGTAATTACTACAACCTGTCAGCAATGGCAATATCAATCGTGGTTTTCATTTTGCAAGGTAGGTTTCATGGTTACATGATCATTTTCAAGGTTACAGTTCATAACCATTTGGCAGCTATCTTTAAATAAGATCCCCTAAACTAACAAAGCAAGACATGTATCAGATGCTGCCATTTATTACATATACAAATTGGTCATTTCTTGTTCCTTTGATTTAATCACATATATTTATAGTAAATACAATAAATAAAGGTAAACAATATTATTAGTAAACATTGTATTTTGCTTCTGTTACGAGGGACCTTATGCCAACCACCTCAGTTTTTATAGACAAGCTGCTGGTAAGTCAAACCCTTTCCTCTTAAACAAACCAAGAACTCATATGTAAAGGTGTTTCAAAACAATTTATTCAAATGTAAAACAACTGATATACATTATTCATTTTTCAATAAGGTCAGTTTTTCGGTCAGAAGTAAAAAGGTCATTTTAAAGGTCAAATATCACAGAGCAAGCAGCGGCCTATGACAGTTTTAAGCTTGCCTAATTATACTTGATTTCTGGGTAAGAAATATTATATTTTGATTACATTCTCTTAACTAAAAATATTTATATGACTTGCCTTACAAATTTTGCTCTGAATAGCCAAAGATTATGAGAAAGTTGGGCTACAATAATTTTAGATTTCAGGCTTGCCTATTTTGCTACTTAATTTTATCTTTTGGCATCATTCTATCTATCATAATATTCACTTTTAGACATTTTAGGCTTGCATATTTTCTATCAGGTTCACCCCCCCCCCCCCCGTTTCGGTAGCAAGCATTGGCCGATGATGGTTACAAGTTTGTCGAATTGTACTTAAAATAAAAAAAAAATGCTTATGCCTTTCATTCTTTTACTCAATATTAAAATGATTACTGAAAACTGACAGTGTTTTCTCAAATGTCAGAAACCTGATACATTACGTTATAATATTGACTCAGGGTTGGCAGTGACATAGAGGATCTTTTTTGTTAAGAGACGTTCAGAGTGAGGTGTATGTGTCCTCATGGGGTTTGTTTTACATTTTCTGGTGCAGGGTGTCCATTGTTGCAGTACTAGTTAGGATTTCCCTTGGTTTGTATAGATCACTGGGACTGAATATAATGCCCCATTTTTTTCTGCTTCTGTTGTGTGCTGGCATGTGGTTTAACTAGGATAAGCCACAAAGGGTACTCACTGGTTCTTGGGTAAGTCAAATTGTTCTTATCTGATCCTGAACTATACAAATTTAGTAACTATCTTTTGTGTGATAGGTTTTTTGTTTTCATAATGAAGCTCTGCATTTATAAGCAAAACTTCACGTATTTAGCTAGTTCATCCCTTGCCACGTTCATATTTATTCATTGTTATGTTGGTTGTCATTGCTGAATATTTAGCATAGACAAGGAGCCGCTACCAAGAGAGACATGTACGGCTAAAGGCTGTGAAACACGTTTTGAGTAGTTACCCACTGAAGACATTTTGATTAATTTGGACAAATACAGCCTGTGTCAAAATTCTACAGAAGAACGTGTGCAATATGGACAATGGTACTCCCATATGAATATAGGTTAGACAGTCACATGTTGGCTGATGGAGCGTAAAGAATTCGGATTAAGGAATAGGGCAACGACTGCTAGAAAGTGGTTCTGGACAAAAAGACACAAATACAATAATTGCGATCAGCATTTTACTAATTACCATTGACGACAAAAATATCTCTTAAAATTGACGTAAGCAAACGTACTTATTTCACCCTGTTGGTACGCTATTAGTTCCTCGGGTCACAAAATCAAGACGAAATAGGTAGTAGTTGGAAAATAATGTGTGTAAAACTATGCCATCCTGTCCCTTAAACCTCCATACATGGGCTGCCATTTGTACCTTGCCTTGGGCAAAACGAAGTGCTTTAAAATATATTGAAATCTGTAATAATTTAACGGCTGACAAAGTGATCTCGATAGTAGGACTGACGTTACATTTCTTTTAAGGTAGCAGAGGGGATTGTACCGCGCGCAGCTGTCCCGCGACTTTGACGTTGCATAAATGAACTATGTTTCACATTTCACCCACAAAACCAAACATTTTATTCATTGTTCAGACATCTCGATTTGTTAGAAAGAAGTTTCATATCGATACGATACTTTTCACGGGTTTTATACGCCCCAATACAAGAGGGTATCAGATTTGGCATTTTGTCAGCATTTCTTTAAAAATAATCGATGCAAAAGTGTATTACCTATGTAAAATTAAAGTAATGACCAATATGCAGGAACCGTATTTTTGTTTACAAATAAAATACATAATAACAGAATTATCGAATTCTTGGATCCTCATTTTAAACATCAACAGTTACTTCATTTTGTGAGCTACTAAAGTCTCGGAAGGAAACATCTGACGGAAAAACAAAAAAAAAAAAAAAAAAAGGTTCCCAGATAATATATTTATCTTTCAAAAGACGATTATTTGAAGCAGATCGATCAATTAGCTTTTTATTGACTCTGTCCACAAAATTGATTCATAAGCACAAAATGTCATTCCAAGAAATCGGTGTTGAAAGATTTGAGGCCCTTTTTTCGCACATTATTGGCCATAATGACAATACAGCTTTCCAAATTCGGCCCGTTTTGGTCTCAGTACTTCGAAGAAAGGTCAATCAACATATTTGATGTTTAGTTTCGAACATACAATGATGTTTATTGGCTTAAAAAGCAGTTATTTACCCGAATGACATCAAATGCAGCCACACTCGAAAGCTTGTCAGTCGGGTTTCCACGCGATTGGGACAGCTTCAAAGGGGGATTCGAAAGCAGATTAGCCACGTGACCCGAAGGTGCAATCACCTTGACCCTAGCAACATTGTTTGCAAATGGCGCCGCTTGAACAAACGGGTTGCAGTTTCACAGCTTGCTCTACTCAGAAGGCTGCCCGGTAGGTAGGAGTTGTTCACTCACTTCTCATCACCTTGGATCAAAGAACAACATGGCTTTATTAACGGCATGGATGGGACATTCGCCATTCAGTGTCTTGGACTACTTGCGACCTTACCGAAAAGAAAGTTGGAAAAATCGACATGCCATGATCACAGATGAAAAGGAAGCAGATGGATGACAATGTGAAAAAAGTGTTGACAACCAGGAATATGGATAGGACTGAGTCCGAGGGTAAATCGGACTTCAGCACAGTCACCGACTTCAGGGAACTGAACTGTTCCACTGCTCGGAAATTTTTTCGATGTGGACTTTCGAGAAGTAGAGCCTGAGGATAACAGCACAGGCTCAGATGTGGACCGCCAAGAAGACCTGATGTCGATGAACTCTGAGCAGCGAGACCCTGACAACGATGTGTGCTCACCCACGGGAAACCGAATTGTGGATGTGAGTGTACTGCAGAGGATGATAGGTGACATGGCTGTGTGTGGCCACTGTAAGGTGGGCAAGTTGACAATCATGGAGGACCATGCGTGACGTCGTGGGTGGGCATCATGCTTGGCACTGAAGTGTGGTAACTGTAAGATGGGACGGGACAAGCGGTACTTCACCAGCAAGTCGACGAGTGCACGGGCCCGAGAAGTGAATAAACTTAGTGTTTTGGCTATAAGGTCGATTGGGTAAGGTCAGCAAGGGGCTGCAATATTTGCTAGTCACATGAATCTACCAGCGCCTGTTCTGAAAGACACGTGGAGAAATTACACGCAAACATGGGGTGAAGCAGCTCAATGTGCCTTACAAGAAGAGTTCGACAGGTATGTAACATATAGATTATCTGAAAAAATGATCTTGCAGCAGTATGGTTGGTTGCCTGCGAAGCAGATTCTATTGTTTATGTGATCTCCAAAATATTTTATAGCTAGAGTAGAGATGCCATTTGAACTTCAATTCCTAGCCTGTGACTATGTTTGTGCGCTAGGCACATCTAATGAGCCACAAACAAAAAGTGCGGAATTTTAAAATACACTAAGTACAGACATTGAATAGCTTGGAATGGTAGGGAACTGCGATTTCAACTTCATTTTTTAGGTTTGTGGAACAAGCACATTCCATGCCAAGAACAAAGATTTATAGGCCTAATTTTTGCTTATTGGGTGCATTTCAAAAGTTTGAACGCTGGCTGTCTTCAAAACTGCTATAGATTTGTGTGCCACTTCCAGTTCATAACTTGGTGACACAGGCACATCCATGAACCACAAACAAACATTGTGAAATTGTATATCATGCTAATGAGGGGCACTTGAACAACTGACATATTGAATATTTTCAACGCTATGAAAGCATGTATGTGACATTCCAACTTCATTTCACAGGTTTCTGATAAAACGTAAGTAAGTATTACAAGTACAGCCAATAAAGCAAAAACAAAAGTTGTCAAATTTTGATTTATGTTAATTAGGCTTTAGGGAAACTTGAAATAATTTTATGTTGAATGCCTTCATAAATGTAGTAGATAGTGCCACAGAGATTACAAACAACCAGATAATGTATTTAAACAAGCAGTATAATGTGTGTGTACTAGCATTTGAAATCAGACTCGTCTGCCAATGAATTTATTTATGGAAAGGTACAGTTTTGCCAAACATAATTTCAAATTGTCCATAGAATAAAGTGGTGTGTCTGTTTACATGTTGACAGGGCTGTGCTGAAAGTAAAGAGGTTGAGGATCAGTAAGGGCCTTGTTGATGGGGTTGATCCAAGTGCACAGCTGTCTGACGACGAACTTCGGAAACTTGTAGTGGGTGTACCAGCTTCACTGGATGGATCGTGGATATCGCGAGGGGCAGGCAGCAGACATGGATTTGTGACAGCGATATCACCAGACACTGGCGAAGTACTGGACAGACACTACATGAGTCGCAGTTGTAGGGCCCTATGCAGAGTGGAAGATGAAGGACAAGACCAGCATTGCATACTTGGATTGGTTTATGGAATATGGTCCGAACTGTCTGATGAACCATTCTGGAAGTGCTTCTTCTATGGAGGCTGATGGTATGTGTAATGTGTGCTTTTCCAAATTGTCAATTTTCTGCTTTGTGTGGAAAATGCCCTTTTATATATCAATAACACGTTACGTTTCCTCACGCTCCCCCCCCCCCTTCAAAAGAGAGCCAGATTCTTATATTTTTAGCCAAAGTGCATATTGATACATGTACGGGGGGGAGAGGCATCCCTGCACTGGTAGGTTAGTACAAGTAATAATTTTTGCCGTAGTAAGGTACGGAAATTACAAAAATGTACAGTAATGGTCGGTACGAAGGCTTCCAGTAGGTAAGTACGGCAAATAAAAATGCCCGGTACGCCAGTACGGGATCCCCCCCTATGTAATAATAAATCTGTGACTCATTTCAAGTGTTTTAGAGTTGTTTGGCAGATCTCTTCATGTTTAAAACCTGCGGTATAACCCGCACATCGGTGATGGGGATTCTGCTGCATACAAAAGTATATGCAAGGACAAACCATATGGAGAGGACTTTCATGTGAGAAAAGAAGAATGTGTGGGCCACATCCAAAAGAGAATGGACACTGGTATGCGTCGAGAATTAGAGAGGAACAAAGGTATAAATGTGTGTTTACCTACATGTAGAGGCTGTAGGCAACTGCCCAACCTGCCCCTTGCCCACAGACGGGTTTTCAGCCAGAGGGTAGACAGGGCAAAATATTAATCAAAGTCAGCTTTTTTTCTCCTAGTTTTTTTTTTTTTTTTTGTGCACAGTGAACATCCACAGATCTGTTACCAGCATATGTCAAGATTGATTAGATAAAAATACTTATGATTCACCACACTTCGGGGCCGTTGCTACAATCAATCAATTCTTCAACAACAACAAAACAAAACAAAAAAAAAAAAAAAAACAAAACAAAACAAAACAAAACAAAACAAAAAGCTTCGAAGCAGGAGAGTTTGTAGAATAACGGTATCTTTTTTTAAATAATAAATGGATATCAATGTAAAGTTCACTTTGTCTCCTTTATTTGCTAAATATTTATACAATAATAAATTCCCTTTTTTCAGCTAAAACAAGGAAAACTGCATGAATAAATATCAACGTGGCAAATGATGAATTAGCTAAATACGTGAAGTTTTGCTTATAAATGCAGAGCTTCATTATGAAAGAAGAATACCTGTCATACAAACCATAATTACTAAATTTGTATAGTACAGGTTCAGATGAGAACAATTTGACTTACCCCTGAACCAATATGTACCCTTTCTAGCTGGAGTATTTTGGTCATATTATATGAGGTTGAGTGTATTTGCAAAAATGTTGATGTTGGGCATAAACGGGGGAGGGTCCCTTACCCTAGTAGCATAGATGCACTGAGTAAATCTTCATATAGCATATTGGCATTGTTTCAAATGCGTCCAGGTGAGTTTTGTGACCTGTACTGTCTGTACCTAAATTTGAAAATGACTATGGAAAGTTTATTTTTGTTCCATTGCTTAGTCATTCATTCATTTATTCTCATACAGGAAAGGTGCTGTCCGATGGGAAGCCGCTTGGTGGCCGTGGTCGCTTGACCCTTGCCCGGGTGAATGCGTTACAGACATTCTATGGCATTGGCCTGAGCACCAATGCAGGGGATCCCGAGGTCATGTCACGAGCAACTTGGGCCATGCTCAGTCACTATGCAGACCCACCATCCCACGACAACTGTCCACAAGGTCCAACTAGCTGGTGAAAATACCAAGAGGACAAAACTCTCGGTACCAGTACATATAGGTAATTTTCTTTTCAATTGGGAAAAAACTGAAAGGCACAAAGGTGTTTGGGGGGGGGGGTATCTAAGTTGCATTCAACTTTGGATAAAAGTGAAAGGAAAATATTGTTGTTTTTACAGTCATTGGTATGGACAGAAGTCAGAATTGATTACAGTAGTACCTGTGAAGTACTACTGTATTGAACAAGGAATACACTGATATGACTTTTGTTTTCAATTTCAGGTTTACAGGCAAATGTAAATTTATTTTTGTCGTTGAACTCCTGTCTTTCAGAAAGGTGTCACTGAATAAACATGATGATTTTAGTTGGTTTTGTGTGAAGAGGATATTTATAAATGTTATTGGTTCCACCAAAATCTTTGCTTGAATTGCACACTGTCAGTTTACGGGTACATGTATTATTCCTGCAAATACACCATGTTGCTCTCGAAAATGTATCTGAAAGAACTAATACACACTGTGTACTCTCGATGTATTCTATAAAGGTTTCTGTCAGTTTTTATGTAACAAACACTGCATGCAGTATAAAACACACAGACTCACACAATTTTAAACCCACAGTCACGTTTGATTGTTTTAGGCATGGTCTGTATAAGTGGCACCATACTTTGTGCAGATTCGGTGCGTGATGAATGAAAAGCGTGGTTGTTATTTCAGTTGTGCCATGAGTGTTTAGTAACAGCTTATAAGGTAAATACCTGTGAGTATTATACTTAGCCGGTATGATTGTCTTTGCAGGCGTCCTGCACAGCCCCTTGCACTAGCGGTCATCGATGCTATCAAGCCTCTGTTCACAAAACTAGCAGACCCAGAACTGCTCAAAAACTGCACACAGGCTGTGACGCAAAATGCAAAGGAAGCTTTGCATCACATTACTTGGAGTGTTGTACCCAAGGACAAGTACCATTCACCAGAACAGGTGCTGCTAGGGATAGACCTGGCCATCCTGTGGTATAACAGAGGGAAAGTGGCCACTGTGTCAGTGATATTTGAAAGGGAGTAGATCATTCTGCACAATACATCTAGGTCCACTTTACAGTGGTTCGATTGCATACGCCTGTGTGACAGTGCCTACAAGGCTTCTAACCAGGTGAAGGAGAAGCATAAGGAGCATCGCCACAGTCGGTCAAGCCAACTGGATGCCTTCAAAAAAACTGAAGGGCCCATGTATGAGTCCGGTCGTTTCCATGCTACAAAGCTGACCAATCGATCCCGGCCCAAGTGCCGACAGTGTGGACTGCCAAAGAAAGGCCATCCCAAAGTTTGCCCACAGCTGAAATAGGCACATTTGGGAAGGACTGCTGTGCATTACAGGATTATTGTGGACTTACCATGTGCATTGGTACTTGCTTCACAGCATGGACTTTATAATCTGGCCAAATATGGACTGTACATTGACATTGTAAATAAACAACACTTATTGTATTTTTTTCTTTCCCTTATTGTTCGAATGAAACATTTATCTTCCATTGTATATAGGGCTGGTGAGAGACTGCATTTCTGCAAGAATAGACAACTGAATTTTGTGATGTTTATTTTCATTTTATTGAAATATATACAAGGATATGGACACTTGGCTTGTTGGTTTCTTTGTCTTTTGCTGTTATTTTACACTTGGATTCATAAAGCTGAACAAAACGCTTCCATGGTGACCCTGTAGGCATCCTCCCTGAACTCTGCCTTGACCATGTTGGGCAATACTGCACGGAGGTAAGCCAGGGCTACAGCAGGGTATGTGTATGTGCAGCCCTCAGGACCAACCTCTCTTTTCTGCAAGATCGAAAGGACATGCACTGAATACATGAACACGACTGCACATATTGCTGAAAATTCAAAATGCCCTATAAGGACTAGACAAATTTTGAGACACATGTATTTCCCTTCTCAATACTTTGATTTGCCCACATATTTTTGATTGTCATGCCATGAAATGGTATTTATTTTCGGTTAAAGAATAAAATATACATTATGGAATACAGTATCCAGATTGCCAAATAATTGTTGTATTTTATTGCAGCTATCATAGTTACCCCTTCCCCAGAAATAGGAAAACTAGAAAAGACTTGCTTCAAAGGGAATCCGTCTATATTTACAAAGGAAAGTTGCCTTGTACATTCGACATTTATTTTTATTTTTTTTTGAAGCACCCTTAATATGTGTAAATGTTCAAATGGCCTAATTTGCATAATTTTGGTTTAAACATATTTTATTCGAAAAAACAATTGGCCAACAGGCACAATGCCTATATGAAGGCCTCTTGCAATTTTCAACACTGTCACCCCTCTTCATAAAAAGGCAGACTTTCATGTATCAAAGTATTATGCCAAGTTTGGAGTTTCTGTGTAGAACAGTCTTCAAATGTGACAAATGTGCTGGTAAAGAAAGAATAAGTGTATGTGATGGCACACAGCCGTAACTTACCTTCAGGCTGCGAGCCCAAGCAGTGTACTGCAGAAACCTGATTTTTCTGTCATTTGGGTTTCTTGTCATTTGCAGAGCTGCTTCACTGAGGTCCAGAGCACTGAAGAAGCCTTCTCCATCATACCTGTAACAAGATTTTATTTTAATTTTAAAAAATTAAATGTTTACAATTGCCATGCTAGGCATGAATATTTGGATCCCGCGTTTGATGCCAGCATATCTACCTCTCTCTTATCTTTCTCTGAAAATGAGTATCTATGTAAATAAAGCAAATAATGCAAGCGCATTGCTTTACCCAAGATTTCCTGAGGCCTTTCTTTCTATAAAATGTAGAGAAATCCTATTTCAAATCATGCACATTCATGCATATGAGTTTGGTATGTTTGAATCAAATAGATTGCAACCACATAAGACTACCTTATGAATGTTCAGCTGCATTGTGCCTTAGACCAGTTTGTGTCACTACATCCATGCAGGAGACCTTGTTACTTGATGTGTTCTGTAGCAAGATGGCAAAAAATGAAAGGTAAATAGCAATTTGCGGAACCAGCTCTCTCCTATCTATGGCTGTTGTTTCGTGATGTTGCTGCTTAGCTTGGCGCTGACGGCGATGTGTCTTGCTTTGTTTCTTGGCTTTTGGCACTTTGTAAAGTGAGATTTCGTGGTCTTGACGTAGAGAGGTCTATGTCGTTCTGAATGTAGCTTATAAATGCTAGATAGGCAGTCAACATGGATGATCGTGACGTAACATTTAAGACAATAGTCCTGTTACGGATAAACAAACACTCCCAGGATAAATTATACCTCAAAGAAGAAACAAAACAAAACAAACAAAAAAAAAAACAAAAAAAAAAACAAAACGAAACATACAAAACAAAAAAACACCCCCCCCCCAAAAAAAAAACAAAGCAAACGTTATATATGTGTTAAGAGTCCATTAGTTTCAACGTTGTATTGGTAATGAGACTGTATTGCTAGATTGAATAACCTAATCCATTGATTTGCTGAAGTAGTCTTTGATCAGACCCTGACGGTTACATAGATCAATATAATGCACCAGCCCACTCTCAGATGTAAGGTGATGACGCTACACTTCGTGCGCAAGGGTAAAACTTACTTGCCTGCCAAGACGGACTGTGTTTGCTCACCTGGCGACACGCACTTCCTGTGCAATTTAACAATTACGCAGAGCGAGTCTGCCTGACAGTCAAGAAAGTTTCCAATTCCACAAAATTGAGAAAGGGATGGACATCGTGAGGGAGTGTGTTCTTCGTGGCCTTGGCTTGTGCTTTTTTTTGTTTTTGTTTTGTTTTTTGTTTGTTTGTTTTTTTTTTTTTGTTGTTGTTGTTGCCGGGAGAACAATAGAATGCGCCAAGCCTATGTCATTGGTTCCTCCACATATTAGCGCCTGTCTTGTGATAAAGAATGCCATTCACTTTGCCATGTTTTTCTCGCGTGTTGCCATTCGAAAACTTGCCACTCATGTAACATATTTTTTATTTTGTGGAGATAACTAGCCCACTGAAAGATAGTTGGCTCACTCTTGAACTGCAATAACTGATCAAGACACAAAACCGAAACTGCCTGATGGGTGAGTGCGGGCGAGTCGTATCGGAACATGCCGCGCACTGTGAGACAAAATAATTTTATATGACCGATCAACCAG
>CAXHWN010000555.1:1814744-1862244 GCA_964020975.1 Hermodice carunculata
AGTGGGAATACAGGTACATCCATCTGAGTGATATAATTACTACCATTCATAAGTTCAACCGCGTAACTGAAACTAAAGTATTTCATGTGCACCATTATTTATTATCTTACTGTTATGCATAGCTTCACAAACTACATCATTTCCCCCAATTGCTGTTTAATATTCACTCCTACAATGTCCACACAGCATGGGCACATGTAAATGGGGAGAAATGTAAAAAAAAAGTCTTAGACGTAAGGGACCATTGATGCCATTAGCCAAATGCTGATTATTTATTCAGTTGGCTGAAGAAACTTGGAAATAGCTCATTTATTTTAGCAGGGATCTTATTTAGATTGAATTATGCAGTTATGACTGTTAAAGTTTGTGTTTTGGCTGCAAATCGTGTAGGCCTAGATCTGTTTCTGCATGTAACACGCTGTCAATTATATTCTAGTCTATCAATACCTCATAGAAAGTCTACTTCAAGGTTTGGTTTCCAAAGACATAGATATAGCCCAGAAAACATAAGAATAATGTTTTAAAATATGCTTTATATTACTACCCTGCACATTTCAATATATATATATATATATATATATATATATATATATATATATATATATATATATATATATATATATATATATACATAGTGTGTGTGTGTGTGTGTGTGTGTGACGTGAAGAGCACTCTGTCCCTGGAAGGTATTGTGCCATGTTTTTTTATGTTGCTGGTGTTTTTTGCAGTATCAGTTTTCGCATAACGTACAGTTATATTTGTAGTTAAAGTCATGTTTTAATAGACGCTTATCAATTAATGCCTCCGCCCCCAATCAATCAAACCCACTATACGAATCGCATACCTGTCACCAGACGACAAGAATTCATGATACTTGGAAAGTATCACCTCATTTGAAGGGTGGGAATGTTATAGTTCAAATATACTTATACTTTATATACTAGTCAAGTAAACAAATTAAATTGAGCCTGAATATGTATTATAAAGCTATCGGTCACACAGATAATCACTATCGTGTAACTGAATGCAGGTTCACAGATGTCTCTGGCAAGTTTCTTTTGCGCGAAACATCACAACGTCAAATGACGAGTATTATCATATGGTTGATTAGATTCTAGGCTTTTTTTTATTGATTTAGGCCTATAGAAGGCACACTGTATTCGACGCTTTCACGCTGGCCATTGAATGCATTCTAATTTGGCTGATTTGATCCTACAATTCTTTTCACAGCTGCTTTTGGCAGCCAAGAAATTGGCGATTTTTTTTTTCGGGCTTCGCACAACGGTGGCGTCACTCTGGACAGAAGCGATGTTATGCCCATCTATCAACGGAAGAAATGGAAACAAAAAAATAACAACTTGACTCCCAGCAATACAGTAAAAGCAAACAAAGGGCAGGAAGGCTGCTGAAGGTGTTCAAGAATGGATGGAAATTGACTTCCCTCCTTTCCCGCGTGGTGGAATGTGCATGTCGTCGTCAACATAAGAGACATAGGATCCTATGCCGGGAAATGTAAATTATTATTCGTGTCTTTTGTGATCTAAAAAGGGAGACAGTCGTCATTCAATGCTTTAGAGTGGACCACAGAGAATGTCCCACACGCTAACAGCTGTTTTCCTCTGGGCTAGCGCCTTGTAGAATACAGCATTCTTCGTCTTGGGAAACTCAATGTGGCCCACTGTGACTCACATATTAACTAATAATGTATTGCTCTGACGGACCCTGCGATACTGAGAACCTGTATCCAGTTTAACAGTCGGTACCAGCAGTATGTTGCTTGTACTGAAACCTTGTGAAGTAACAAGTCAAAGTCATACTTGTGTTTACTTAAGTGTCCTTCAATACTGCTGTGAAATCCAAGCAAGTATCTAATTCGAATTTAGAGCCACCAGGTTTGCAAATTTGGTGCAAGAAATACCTATAAAGTTATCAAGTTCCGCAGCTGGGATGTCATGTATTTTCCTGTCTTAATTTCATTCACGTAATTCCAAATTTCAACACATTTGACTCTTATTTCCAGACTGTTTTTTTTTTTTTTTTTGCTTGGCTTTTGGTTTATAGAGTCCTGCAAGTCGGTAGCACCAAGTAGAACTTTACATTCATCTGCATGGTGTGTTTTTTTGTTTTTTGTTTTTTTTTTGCACTCAGGTTTTGATAATAAATATAGCATTAGTTGCATTAAAATAGTTGCGATTCAGAGTAAGGAAAATTCCAGTGTCATTTTACATATGGAAGTAAAGGACCTGGGCCATGTGCTAAACATATTAAGGATAACTGACCTAATTCAAGCGTCCTTTAAGGAAAAACAACAAGGCAAGGGTCAAACACAGCTGAAAGAGACGATAGTAGGATATTGTCTCTGTGCTGGGGTCTTGGTAGTGCAACTTCGGGAAATAGAAATATTAGAATCTCTTATGGCAGCAATGTATTTCAGATTAAAAAAGTTACGGAGTTTATCAACTAGATGTATTTTACCTGTCCAGCATTTTATGAAGAGGGTCACATGGCATTATATTTTTGTATAAAGCTAGCACATGTGCATTGCTAGCATGCGTTTCTTAACTGTAGTGATGTCTGTTTTCCAAAAAGAATATGGTAGAACTTGCCAAACATTTAAAATGCAAAACCATAATGACTTAAAGCAAAAAAAAATGAGTCTGTTAACAGTCATGTTTATCATATGTTGTATTGTTACACATTATTGTCTCTCCATCATAGGAGACTAAGTGCCGTGTACTAGAAATGTTTCAGTTGCAAGTTAACCATTAATTCTTTCGTTATTTTCCCCTTTGTTAATGTTAAGGATTCTTTTTTATGTGCATGCTGTTATCATTTCTACTTCTTGACTAAAGTATTGTATGGGCGTCACAATTAAGGCTGAATTGACAGTGATGTTTTTATATCTCCTTTAATGTCATGAAAATGTGGCAACGTGATTCCGAAATAAAATGGCGTGGCAGTGCAGTATCACAAACTAAATGAAAGAACAGGAAAGATACAGGTTGATCTAGAAGTTATTGTAATGTCGACATTATTAGATACTCACTTCAAAGTGAAGCTGTATTTCATGTAGAAAAGGTTTTTATTCCACACTTGATACCATAACTAAGCTTCAAGGACAAAACTGTACACATACTGTGTTATATACAGTGAGTCATCCAAGTCAGCGTGTATTCAGTAATATCTCTGTGAATGCGTCAAAAAAAAACAAAACAAAAAAAAAAAAAAAACCACCAGAAAAGCTAGCTAATACGACACGCATACCATCTAATCGTTTGCTGGCTATGTCTAGAACCATATGCACATGTCAATGATTATGGAAAGAGCACTGGTAAGTCTAAGTACTTGTTAAAGTTGAATGATGTGTATTTCAATGAAATAGCGTAAGTCTGGCCTGACCTGGCCAATCTTTTAATGTGGTCCGTAATCTACGAATGGGGAAAATACTTAAATACAACTGCAGGTTTGGTTCTAAATATCACAAAGAAACGCTAAGCAATATTCAGTATAATATTTTACAACTTCCAAAAAATATTGTACCACGCAGGTAGAACTCAGGAACATTGTCTTCAGCTAAGAGAATAGTTTTAAGTTTCGATTGAAATATTTGAAGGGAAGGCAAATCTCTGTCATTGGAAGGGAGGTTATTCCACTGTTTGATAGCATCTGGGAGAGAAGAGTTTTGTGTACGCGATGTTCTACACCTATTGGCACCCTATGGTGATGAATGTTTGAAGGAACGATAAACAGGAGGAGGGGGGTACTTGATTAGAGAGGTAGGGAGAGTTAGTTTGAAGGACATTTTGTAAAAGAGGACAAACTTAAAGTATTTATGCCTGTCTGCAAGAGTTGACCATTCAAGTTTAGAAGCAAGTTAACATGTGACTTATGTGTCAAAGCACCAGAACAAATTCTAGCGGCATTACAATTAATTTGATTCCAAGCGACCAGACACCACCCTACCACAGTTGTTGAACATTAACCAACTGTACTGGAGAACTGGATGGATTGTAGAGCAATACAATTTGACCAGGGATCCGCATGATAGTTTATGCTGACACCTCCAGAGCAAGGAATTTGTTTGACCACCTTTAGTGGTAATCCATGTTAGCTGGACACGCCAAAATAAAAAAGAAAATGACTAAAACTGAAACTGATTGTAAATGCAGAGCTTCATATCAAAGAAGAATACCTGTCAAACAAACCATAATTACCAAATTTTCATAGTACAGGTTCAGATAAGAACAATTTGACTTACCCCTGAACCAAAATGTACCCTTTCTAGCTGGACAGCTTTTCCTAGTTAAACCATCCGCCAATGTTTAACTGAAGTGGAAACAAGCTGGGGCATTATATTCAGTCCCAGTGATTGTAAAATAAACAGTTGCAGCTAGACCACCTGTACAAACCAAGGAAAATCCTAACAAGGACTGCAACAATGTACATCCTGTACCAGAGATGTAAAACAAACTCCATGATGACACCTACTCCTCAAACAATTAAGCTCTATTTAACTGCCAACCCTGAGTCAATGTGTCAACTTAATGTGTCAGGTTTGTGACACTTGAGAAAATACTGTCAATTTTGAGTAATTTTTTAATAGTGAGTAAATGTGCATTTAGGCATGTCAGAAAAGAATGGAAGTCATTAGCATTTATGCCAAAAACATGCTATCAAAACATTTTTTCTTAACAGGATTTTAAGTACAATTAGGCAAACATGCAACTGTCGTAGGCCGCTTCTTGCTACCTGTAGCCCCTGGGGGGTTTACCTAACAGAAAACATGTAAGCCTAAAATGTCTGATAGTGAATATTAAAACAGAAAGATGCCAAAAGATAAAGTTAAGTAGCAAAACAGACAAGTCTAAAAACTGTAGATTATTGCAGCCAGACTTTCTAATAATCTTTGGATGTTAACAGTAGAATTATAGGGCAAGTCAGAAAAGAATGGAAGTCTTTTGTATTTATGTCAAAAGAATGCAATGAAAATATTAACCAGATATCAAGTACAATTAGGCAAGCTTGTAACTGTCGTAGGCCGCTTCTTGCTACCTGTAGCCCCTGGGGGTTTACCTAACAGAAAACAAGCCAGCCTAAAATGTCCGAAAGGTGAACGTTTAAACATAATGGTGTCAAAAGATGAAATTAAGTAGCAAAACAGGCAAGTCTAAAATCTCTAAAATTATTGAAGCCAAACTTTCTAACCATCTCGGGATATTTACAGCAAAATTTGTAGAAATATTTGATCAAAAGTACACCTTTGAATCCTCTTGACTCAAGTTTATTGTAAATAAATTTGGTTCTTGATGCAAAGTCCTGAAATTTAGAACAAATACGACCAAATCTCAAAATTTGTGACAAAAATGTATTATATCCAATAGTATCGGAAATATTACTGTCCGGGAAAGGATAATTAACTACTTCAAAGTTAAACTCATCTATTTTGTGATAGACTTTAATACAAAACCTGTCATTAGTGACCTGAATATCCAAGTCCAAAAATACATCTCTGAAACCATCTGAATTGTTACCCTCCAAAGGGATATCTTTTGGGTAAATTTCTTTAGCAATTTCATTGAAATTTTGTACATTTACACAAGCAATGTCATCAATATATCTTGCGTTGTTTGATAATTTTGTAGCCATTTGAAAGTCCTTTTTCATCAATTTATTCATATACTTAAATTCAAGCCAGGTTAAATATAAATCTGCCTGTAAAGGGGAGCAGTTGCTACCCATTGGAATGCCTTTTATTTGTTGAAAAACCAGTGGTCCGCATTGAACAAAAGTATTATCCAAGAGAAATTTTATAGCATCTATCAAAGTTTCAACAGTGTAAGATTTAATGTTACTTTTTGAATATTTATTGTGTGACCAATATGCTCTCTTTGTATATGAATTTATATTTATGTATGGTGTACATGTTATCAGGTCGGAATACATATATGTTAGACTGGCTGCAGTCGACTTTGCAGTTTTTATTCATTTCCATGCTGTCTTACTGCTGCCAAATACTGACCAGAGAGCGAGCGAATATTAATCTGTGGATACTGACCAGTGAGCCGGCCAAGCCGGTGAACTCGACTGGTAGGATCCGGACGGTTACAGCCGCGGCCAACAGATGGCGAGCTACCGCCTGAAATCTGAGACGGCAATCCCCCAGGGACAACCACCAATGAGAAGCCGGGTCAAGCTCCAACCTTAACCTTCATGTTCTGAAAACAGCATGGCTGGTACAGCTGCAGGGAGAGATATGGTGTGTTTTGTACCAGAAAAAATAGGACGACCAGAAGTTTCAGATGTACAGCTGGACATTATAGATTATCTAAGCAAAGGCCAAGATGTATTTGTGAGCCTACCGACAGGTTTGGGCAAGTCCCTGACTTACATTGCAGCACCACGATAGCTCTAGAACTTGTACTTCCCTTGACTGGATTCCATAGCTGCGCCGCTTTTCATACTTGTCCCCTGATATGAGGTCAGCCGCTTACTTCTAGTCTCTTCAAAAGCGAAACAAGAAGCTGGCATTTATTTTACAATGTTTTTATTTTGTTGTTGCAAGATTGTTGCTGTCTCTTGTCCAGTTTCACAACCAAAAAAAAACTTTTCATCAAAAGACACGCAGATGTTTTCTCGCCAGTCCATGGTTGGTAGAGCCGCAGTCGTTTGTCACTGTTTATAATCCTTAAACTGTACACCATGCAACGCTCCTTCGCTGATGGTGTTAAATATATGTCTTGATAACTTTCTGCGGTGTATCCATCCTATATTGAATTTGGAAAACTTGTAAACATGTGCCATGTTGCGGTTTCCGCCATTACCCATGCCTGTCAGCTGCCTGTCAAAACATGACCTTACATGACCTATTTTAATGACGGCCTGTCCACGATAGCGCGTCATCTGTTGGCCGCGGTTGTAACCGTCCGGATCCTACCAGTCGAGTTCGCCGGCTTAACCGGCTCACTCCGGCTCACTGGTCAGTATTCGCAGATTATTATTCGCCGGCTCTCTGGTCAGTATTTGGCAGCGGTAAGACATCATGGAAATAAATGAAACAGAAAAAAAAAAAAAAAAAAAAAAAAAAAAAAACACAAACAAAAACAAAAACAAACACCCCCCCCCTCCCCGGCAAACTCGACTGCAGCCAGTCTACATATATGTATGTGCTTGTAAAATTAAAATTTAACAATGGGTGTGACACATTTTGTTTATTTACTTTAATTCGGACCAACGCTTTCGGGTAAACAAGGCAGTTGAGATATACGTCAGCGCATCACAAAGACCCCGTGCGTACAAAACCTGTATCTTTCCTCCACATAAATAGTTGTACAGAATTTATAACGTGACACAACCATGACGTTTGGCGATAACTTGGCCAATTTCTATCCTATTAAGTTCACTCTAGATTTACCAGCCGAGTATGAAAACAATCGTCCATATACTAAAATGTGCCCTCCGTTGTGGTATGCAACACACACAGACAATATAAACGAATATAGAATATCTTGATGCAATTGTAATTTACCGATATTTCCTGTTAGGAATGTTGTTATCGGAATTGTGGAGGCATGTCTGCAGGTAAGAAATTGATGTCGTGACAAAACAAAGAACAAAAAAAAAAAAAAAACAAAAAAAAAAAACAAACAAACAAATTGCATCATGGCCTTCTATGAAGAAATGCTCAGCAGCGTCTTACACATATTTCTGATTTGTAGTTTTTCTGTGATTATTGCCGCTTGTTGCATTGGCCCTGAATTCATCCGTGCAGTCACCTGTATTGCGCGTCTTCCTGTGGATTGTTTTGTTTACAAATATTTTTTACTCATTTCTTTTATTTTTTTTCATTTTATGTTTTTTGGTACAGTTTTGTTTTATCATTCTTTGGGTTAGGGTTGAAGGGGAAGGTTCTCAGAAGCTAGGGCCCAACCTTGCAAAAGTGAGACCTAAGTATCAATTTGGCAATGCAGCCGTAAAAGTAACTCTGTGTGCTGAAATGTAAAGAGAGAGAAAACAATATATTTATATATATATATATATATATATATATATATATATATATATATATATATATATATATATATATATATATATATATATATATAAAGTAAACGGACATACAAATAAAGTTCTACTGTAGGTTGTCTGACGTATTTATAAAGATGTTGCTTACGTTTTAAACAGCTAATTCTTTGATCATATATCAATGTTTACTATATTTGAATCAACTGTAATGATTCTCTGGCCTGTATCAGTCAAAGGGACAGAAGCTGCTTGTAATTCCCTTTGCAAAACAAGAGAAAATGTATTATTCTTACAAATTAAATGGGTTGGCCATGGTTAACTGTTTAAACAAACAGAGTCACATTTTCTACATGCAGTTGCACCTCAATATAAAAGGAATCCTCATAAAGTTGCAATATGGTTCTTGTATTGCTGCAGCCGTTAATAGCAGCCATCGTGAATTCTCCGTTCTGTACACCCATATCTTGGTGGATAGCTGTCACTGTTGCCTACAGACAAGGACAAAAATGTGTGATATATTTTCGAAACTAAAACCCTACTGCCTCAAAGCATATTTCACCTGATTTAAAACGCCGTATTTGTATTTTTACTGCTTCAGCATCATGGAATAACTACACTACTCTTGCAGTAGCCTTATAAGGCTGCGAAAGAAAGCGATGTATTATAACTTTGAGGTGGCCTACATGTCAGCGTCTCCTCAAAGTCATAACGTTTGATATCCTGGTTTTAAACATATTCGTGTATTTTTGTACCACCTTGTGTAAAACTGTGTAGAACAAAGAAAGCTATCCTATCCTACCCTAGATAATGAGTGGGTATAAAGTTTGTCTGCAATGCATGGAGGTGTCCTTTTGGTGAGGAATGGAATGAAATATTGGATATATTTAGAACCCTTGTTTCTGTTTGGAGCAGGAAGTGGTGGTTTATGTCTAAATGTGCTTTGGTAAGGATGAGTCATCGGAAGTAATAAAACATGTAGGTAAAGTATTTTGGCAATAGTTTTTGTGCGTGCTTGAAATAAAATTTAAAACCTTTCTGTTTTGTGAGGTTCTTAAGTTTTTGAAGAGTTATAGAGTATCAAAAGTGAACCAGTATGCAAGTTATACATGGCATATCAGATGAGCAACTGACTTTTGAAGTTTGGTAATTAGGTCGCACGGGTATAATAATTTTACTGCGGTAAAAACATTGAGTTATACATGACCAGTAAAGTATCCGTCCACCAAAGCAGAGGTATGTCATTTATATGTTGCATGGATCTCAATCAGTTGTTGTGTCCAATAGATATACCACCTAGAACCGGCAATCCCACCGCTGTGACATTGTCCGAAGATGTAAACATCCACTTAGAAGGTCTCTGTGAAGATATGAAATGTTCATTTGTGGATCTTACCCCAAAATTCAAATGTATGGACCAAACAGTGAACACTAGCATGCTGCATCACGATGGCCTTCACCTATCATGGGTAGGTACACAATCCCTCATAAAGTGCCTCCAACTGCCTACCAAACCAACGCAACAGTTCAAGATGCAACAAAAGTCGCCAAGGCAAAGGGCAGGGGGCCGTCGTGCAACCCAGGCAAACCGTTCATCGCAACCAAGATGCTGGAAATGTGGGGAGACAGGTCACGTGACTGACTCCTGCAGGGGTTTTTGATGATATTGATGACGCTGTTTGGTTCCACGACACTTTACTGAAAGAAGTAATTGACCGACACGCGCCACAAAAGAGTAAGCGTGCCAGGCCTAATCAAGCTCCTTACATTAATGGGGAGCTCCGTAGAGCTATTAACGTAAAGCGCACACTACGTAAATTAAGTAAGAAATACAAAAGTAAGTGAGGCATATAGAGTTCAAAGAAACAAAGTGACATCCCTCCGTAAAAATCTATAAAACAATATTTCAATGACCGATGTGGTCCTTCAAATAATAAACAATCTTTTTGGAATACTATAAGACCGTTTTTGACCGACAATAATAAAGGCGGAAAAAATGGCACGATTATCCTTATGGAAAATGATAACCTGTATAATGCTCCAGATGACATTTGTGATATTTTCAATAACTTCTTCGTCTCTGTTGCTGATCAAGAGCAACAAAATACAAACACCCCACCAGATCATATGCATTCCGGAACAAAAGCTATCTCCGACAGAATGAAGGACAGCAATGTGTCTCATTTTGAATTTCAAATGGTAACTGAGGAGCAAGTCCTTAATCGAGTGAAAAAACTCAACCCCAAGAAGGCAACCGGGCCAGATGAAATTCCACCAAAATTACTCAAAGTTGGTGCTAAGGCCCTGGCCCCTTCTGTCACTAACATCATAAATATGTCAATCAGATCTGGAAAATTCCCCACTGATATGAAGCGGGCCGACGTGTACCCCATTTATAAAAAGTCTGACTCCATGAACAAATGTAATTATCGTCCAGTCAGTGTACTATCAAGTTTATCTAAAATTTTTGAAGGTCTAATGAATGATCAGATGGTTCACTTTTTTTAACGATATACTAGGTTCTCTTCTTTGTGCTTTTCGAACAAAATTACAGTTGCCAAAATCTACTCTTTGAAATCATTGAAGATTGGAAATCCACTTTGGATAACCATGAATACGTAGGTGTGATTCTAATGGATCTATCGAAGGCTTTTGACTGCCTACCCCATGATCTACTTTTAGAGAAACTTCGATCTTATGGTCTGTCTGAACATGCTTGTAAATTATTAGGCAGTTATTTAAGTGACCGAAAGCAAAGGGTCAAGTATCCTTCCAGTAAGTGGGCAGACTTACTAAAATGGGTACCACAGGGTAGTATACTTGGCCCTTTGCTGTTCAATATCTTTATGAATGATTTTCTTTATGTTATGGAAGGGCATTGTAGTCTCTATAATTATGCCGACGACAACTCCTTATCATTTCATGATCATGACTTACACAATGTAAAGTTGTCTTTGGAAAATGCTGCTAATATAGGTATCAAATGGTTTATAGAAAACCACAAGAAGGCAAATCCTGACAAATTCCAGGCTATGATTTTATGCCCACATTTAGACTGTTTAATCGGAAACGACTTCTGTTTTGAAATTGATGGTGTTACTATAAAACCGGAAAGATGTGTCAAATTACTAGGAGTCTATGTTGACGATAAACTTAAGTTTCATGATCACGTTTCTCACATTTGTAAGCAGGCTGCTAAACAAATAAGTGTGCTACGTAGGTTCAGCAATATCCTTACTGAAAAGGAAAAGCTCCAAATCTTCAATGCATTTATTCTTTCTAACTTTAATTATTGCCCGCTCGTATGGCACCTATGTGGACCTACTTTATCTTTAAAAATCGAAAAAACCCAAGAAAGAGCCCTACGTTATGTCTATAATGATCCCGTATCTGCATATCCGAATCTACTTGAAAGGGCTAAAAAACCTTCTTTGTATCTCAGTAGAATAAGAACACTCTCTATAAAAGTCTACAAAATCCTAAGTAACTTAAGCCCATCGTTCTTAAACGATATGTATGTAAGAAAAGAAACAACTTTTGATTTACGAGACAATAACAAACTACAGCAGCCTGACTACAATACCATAACATACGGTAAAATTCTCTCCGATACCAAGGGGCCAAGCTGTGGAACAACTTACCCCCACACATCAAAGCATCTACTGATTTAAATCACTTTAAGACGTTAATCAAGGCATGGCTTGGCCCCTCCTGCTCTTGTTCTATGTGCATTCTATGTAAAACCAGGGTTTAGGAAGATATTATTCTTCCAAATTTATGGAAACCTTGTTAGAGCGGCTGTATATAGTCCCATTGTGAGTTCATTGTATATACCATCTCATCACTTGTCACTGTTTCCTCTTTTCATGGTCGAAAAATAGTGCTGTTGCGCTAATGTTTTTTTATTTGTACAATTCGACTTGAAATAAAGAAAGATTATTACATGGTAGCATAAATTCAACAACGGTAAATAAACAGAAATGGAAGGCCATCCAGTGACATATTTTTTATGACAGCATGCCAACTTCCAAAGGCAAATGGCAGAATGATACCATTAAGTATAAATAAAATAGTTGAAAGTAGCAAATCGTTCCAAGTCAACACCCATCCAAATCTTGACAAGTTCATCGACGTGAACATCATCAGATATATCAGCAAGACTTTAATATCCACCAAGTAACATACTTTTCATTCATTATCTGAAGGTGATAAAATGTCTGAGAAATTTACCATAGCTGCTGGCTGGTTGATGAGATATAATTTTTTATAATCAACATTGTTCACTGGGTATTGTCACAGTGGAAACAAGAACACATCCGTGACACAATGTCTCCTATCTTTTCCAGAACACAGATATAATTAGTGAGGTTTTCATTTAAAATAATAAAGAAAAATTACATGAATAGTTGCTGCAAAAGGTACAGTACCCACCCACCCCACCCCTTACCCCATCTCACCACATCCCCACCCCAGCCCGTTATGCATCTCAGGCGATTTGAGACTGTAAGTTACAAGCCCAATGATGGGAATTGCAGTTGAAGGGTTCCCACTGATGACCCGTTTATTAAATTAATTTGACTCTTTAAACCTTTGATTTTCAAAACATTTTCGTTAAATTTAATGTAAATGATGAATTATTAATACAGATCTAGTCAGAAATAGTGACTGCATTGGCTATGAAATACGGCGAGTTAAAAATGTATAGGCCTATTTTTATTACTGAAACACAACCACGTTTATCTGACCAGTTTTCAGGTGTGGTGCAATCAATTAAGTGACTCGCCTACGTTGAATCGTAACATTTGCGTTTTACTTGAAATTGAGGTGCTGGTTTTTATCTTATCTGATCACCGCGTCAGGTAGGGCTAGTGGAGACCAAGCACAGTAGGTAATTGTGGGGTTTATCATACTTAATTGATTTTATAATTCAATTTTGGTAGACCGAATCATCATTTTAGGTGCATACTCATGCTCCACAAAAGTAGTTTCATTATATTTATGTAATGTGGGCTACATTTGTAAGCAAATATATTAATAATGGAGCATCATATTCGCCTTATTCCGTAACACATCAACGTGAAATGTTTGTATTGGAAATGCTAACATGGTGAAGCCAGTTAACAGAATAACTTTTCCAGGCATTAATGGCACCGAACCAGGTCTTGCGCTGGTTAGCCACTGATAACCCGATCTTATAAAGGTAAATAGATCCTAAAACTTTCTTATAAATTTCAAATTTTATTACTATAATTTGTCCCTTTTTCAAATTAATTGGCTATAATGATTAAGAACTTTGCAGTTTTTCAGTGAATGGTACAGAATGGGGATTTGCTATAATAATATCGGACTTGATAGTATTCAAATGGTACATGGGCTTTCAGATTTAGGTTGTTCCCTTTGTATTATATATGAATGTTATATTCCACATAGTGCATTCCATCGAAATTAACTTAGAGTGCTTGTGCAAAACATGTCAAACAACAAAAAATAGCAGGTTTGCTTCGTGAGTCAAATACAAGCTTGAGAGAAAAGAAAAGCAAAGTTGACATAACCTTATTCCTAACATATGTAACATTTCCGTCAAACGTGCATGGGATCTGACAAAAATAACAAAAAATAGCAATTCCATGGTCTGTTGGCCATTGCACGTTTTGTATATTTTTTATTTTTTAATTATTTTGTTGAAACTAAGGATCTAAAGTAAATCAATAAAAACAATATCCTTTATTTATTGGGGTGGATGTATTATAATGTACCGATGCGTATTTATGTAACCTCATAGAATGATTTGCGTACTCTTTGGTCTCGGAAAATTCAACAAGGTGGTCTCATCTATTCAATCATCTTTGCCATATCGATCAGCATTAACAAATAATGTAGTCAAATGGTTGATGTAGCTTTCCACCATGAAAGCAACAGGCATCATGGGAAATTACCTACAGGAGAAATCAGATTCTACCATACAATAATGAATATTTTAGAATCATATACTACCTTCATATTTGTGATTGGTACGCTCTTTTGTCCCTTAAGTATGCTAATATCTTATCTGTACTCCAAAATGGAAGCTAATACAATGAGGATATCGGATTCAGAAGTCTTTTTTTATGGCACATAACTTTTTTTCAACATAAAATTGTTCTTGCCAATCTCTGCTTTATAATTTTGACGATTTGTTATATAACACGTTCATGAATTGTTTTCTTCTGTTCATCACATACACTGGCTTGCACAAACAGCTGATCTGTACAGAAAGGTTGAAAATGCTACAGCAACACTAATGGAATTTTTGTATGCTGAGTAGTTTTTTGCGGGGCATAAAACCTGCTTAAATTGCTTATTAACCTGCAAGACTGACTGCATGTGTACACAAAGAAAACATATTCTTTTATGTAGTTTTTCACACGCAATGTAGGTTGATGGAACTTCTTCATAAAAAAATGTTTTGTTGACATATTTATCTACAGAACTGCATACCAAACTACATCCTATACAGCAGTCTGAATGCAGCCTGTTCTGCCTTCACAGAAATTTCTTCATTAATGGTAATACCAGATATCGGCAATCTTACATTGGTGAACGTCGTGTGGGAGCAAATTTTGAGGGAAAAAGTTTTTGCGGGGAGATACGAAAAATGGCTTGGTTTGTAGTTGGTAGGTTAATTTAAATTGTACCCATTAAAAACACGTGAATCAGTTCAAGTGGGATAAAATTTAGTATATAGCTTTATAAACCGGCCAACTAACAAACTGTACTTTTTTTAACTACAAAAACCAACTGCACAATCAGTACAGTGTTCTTGAGGGCAAATTGTGTTCCAATCGCGGCCAGGTAAACCAATTCTGCAGAAATTGGAGTGTTCGCCTATGCACATGATCAGCGATTTTAAACAGTGACAGTGTTGGAGGAATGCATTGGAGCAACCAGAGTTTTGACAGGTGAAAAAACTAAACCATTTGCCATAACACCAGTGCCATATAAAGGTAATGCATATGTTTTGTCTTTTAGAGTGAAACAACGCCTTTAGCAATAAGTGTCACATAAAGCCAAATGCACACCAATGCAGGGATTTTATTTTCGTTTCTCCAAAAGACGCGAGAAAACCATTTTTCACAGACTAAACAGGCTAGGTCTACAGTACGGCCTCCCCAAGAGTAGTTTGAAAACAACACAGTAAATTGAAAAAAAAAAAAAAAAAAAAAAAAAAAACCACCTTGCCACAGCTAATTAAACGTTACTTGACCCAAGGTTATGGGAGAGTTCAAGATGAACAGGGACTCGAATTATGGACAAAAAAAATCAACAGTTATCATTTTTAATGAGAGTACCTGATGTACATAGCAAAGCGTCACGACTTGCCTGTATATGGGGAGGACAAATTGTGTATGTCACTTTCCCATTACTGTAAATCTGAATTGTGGTACCAGGTCTGTCTGAGATAAGGCCACCAGTTTATACCACGCATACCGAGGATGTACTGTTTTTCAGGCACGTTTGGGTAAGGTCAGTCTTTGTTCGTCACCATTTTCTTTCAGGGTTCGTTCAAAATAATATAAGTAGGGTAGTTAAGAGGTGAAACTATTACAATGCTGTTGACTGGTTCTTCAAGGAATGTGATTATTGATTTGAATACTTCCTCTCAAGCCAATGTGGAAAAGTCTATGACTGACGCTACATGCAGTGACTGACGCGTGCAGCATAAGTCATAACTATTCTGCACATGGTGGTCTAGAAGTTTATTTGATGGACTAATACAAATACAAAACTTTGCAAATTAATGAGAAGTCAGATGTATATATTTATATAATTATCATGTCTGTCAAGATATATGAAACAATCAGTTTATTGAAATTACAGTGACACCTCAATATAACAGCACTCAAGGAACCGATGTATTCATTATGATAGATAGTTTTTAATGGCTAGAGATCACTTCCTTTAATTTATTTATCTGACATATTCATTTATCTGACATATATTTCTCAGGGAACAGATGGTGTCATTATAATGACCTTTCACTATTATAATATTTTGCTTCACATGGAAGTGATAACTACAGCTGTATCCGCAGTTATCGGTTAAAAGTAAAAATAATAATGTTATAATTGGAGGGTAGTTTTTAATTAATCTATTTGAAATCATTGAAGGAAATGCAAGAAAAACATCTAATTTGTTACTAACTATTAAATCTTTGTATGATGTTCCGGGGATATCCCTCCCCACAACGCTATCCCAAACAAGAGGACCATTGATATATCTGATCCCTTCCCATACACCATGCACTTCTGAACCAAGTCCTAAATATTTTCAAATTATAGAAAAAATGAAACAGAAAATTTTAACGTTGTATCCCTTTCCAACCTCCCTATTACCATTATTTTAATCTAAAATATTTTGAAAACACGATATTTAATCAATGAAATAAATAGTTCAAAGTCATCCTCTGTGCTTCAGCTATCAGTATGTATTTCATGGCGTACATTTCACCGAGCCTGCTGCTATTAAGCATACTGATCAGTCATTTTATTTTATTTTAAAAACTAAAGTACTATGGTGTGATTGAGATGACATTACAACTTTCAAAATCTAGATTATCAACCGTTAGTAATTTGTGGGCCTATATAAACAAACCATAAACCCAAACGAGGATAAATGACTTATTAGATGACTTGTGGGATTCTATGCTTTCTTGAACATTTAAATTTCCTTTCAAAAATACTTCTGGAACCCATATTTGAAATGTGACTGCTATGCTTATAAATCTTGGCTATTGTAACGCAATGTTTGACTATGGTTTTATGTTTTTAGGCCTGGAGTCCCTTGTTTCTGGCTGATGTTAAACATTTGAGCCAATGTTCTTGACAACTTTGACAATGTATTAACTGTTTACCACTATATTCGCACATTCAAACACTTTTCGTTTTGAAATACTCTTAGTTAATCTTCTTTAAAACAACATAATGCCTTTAACTACATGTCTAAAACACATAGAATTGTATAATCATGTTGTTTGGATTCTTGTTGATGGTCATACAGGCCTAAGGAGCTTTTCTGGGGGGATTGATGTTGGTGTAAGTGTCACTTTGCGGACTTATATGGACGATGATCATTGTTGAGATGGTGGTTGCAACTACTACCTTTTTAAATGCTAAATTTTATTGACATTTTCAACAAATTAGGAACATGTGCTTGCAAAATCTCTGATGTGGTGCAAATTTTGGTCATGAATTGTACGGTCCTATATGCACATGAATAATGCACCTGTTCAAACCAATTAACTGAAATAGGCCTATAATTTTAAACAAAACTTTTTGCATTCTGTCATGTTAAAACTAGACATGGCTTTTTTGACCCTATGGACCTTTGCACATGACACTGTCTAGTTTGAAACATGCAATTATTAGAAGGTTGAACACAACCCCAGATTTCAGTATAAATAAGGTTCATAGCCACTGTAAATGGAGCTTTGCTTAACACATAAAAGTAGGACATAAATAAATATAAAATACTGTTTGTTCATCAAACTGATGTGTTTGCAACATTCCTTAGCTTTGAGTTCCTGACGACAGCCTACAGAAACTAAAACTAAATTATAAACTTTTTTATTCTGATATTATCATCATTAAGGCACCAATGAATGAAATAATGCTGTTATATCTGGGCACTGATTATAATTCTGATCGCAAGGCAGTTTAAATTCAACTCTAGTCATACAATTCGTGCTGAATTATACATATATTCTTTTATATGTAGGTGGCACTTATCGTAGCCCTAACATACCCATCATTTTGAACGAGTATGTAGATTAAAAGTTGTATGTTTCATGCTTATACATGTCAGTTATATAAGGCTAGCATCACTATTGGAAAGAGGAACCATATATAATGATGTTAATCCCCTAAGTCACCTGCCACGCCAAGCCCATGCAGGGCAGGACATCTGAGATTGGGTTGCCTTGTAAGTGTAAACAATGGGAAACCAAATAATCTAAAGACAATCAATTCAATTTACGTACCCCACGTACCCCACGTGTCCCATGCAGGGTATGACATCATGGATGTTGTCAGCTTGTTTATCTAAACCACGCATTGCCAAATATTCTTACGTTAATCAGTGTTGTGGCTTGCAATGCCCAGCCCATGCCGGCCATGGCATCTGCAAACAGGTTACTTTGTTTGTGTAAGAATTGAGAACCAAATATAATAATGTAATCATCAACTGATCTGCCATGCCCACCCCATGCAAGGTATAGCAATCCGACCTTGGTATTCCAAATGTATACAAGTTTGGTAATCTGCCACTGACCATACCACATTCAACCTCTACATGGATACACAGGCAAAATCATGTACAATCTATTGCCTTGATGGTATCATGTAATCATGAAAATGACGGAACAGCCAGTCTTGAGGAGGAAGTCCCGACACATTAAAACCCGTAAAAATAGTAAAGAGTGCTACTAACCAAGCTATGTTCAGCCCCTGCAGAGGACTCATGAAAATGGGTCAGAGTACTAGTAATATAATTCAGAGTTTGTGCAATGTATGTTGCGGATGGGCACAGCTCGTTGTCGTCATTTCATGATGCCCCAGGTATAACGCGTAAGCTAAGCATGATGCATGTGGTCCATGCGGAACGCTGTCACCCATGATTCTTTTTTAGAATTACAGGTGTGAGACTGTGTTCATATGCATTTGTACAAGAACTAGCCATGCCATAGTCGTTCCCAACAGATGTCTTACACATCAAGTACACTTGTCCGTTGTTCCGTGCCCGTCAGAGATGCATCTAGGTTAGAGGCATAGGTCACCCTATTTTCCACAGTGCACTCGTCTTTAAAAGGCCAATCACCAGGAATACCTCAAGCTGATGTGCAAGGTCGGACTCACCCAGATATTGACACATATACTCAAAATGGTCATTTCATTTCGAAACTTTGTAGTCTGAGTATTATCATGAAAAAACATTTTGCATAGAACCAAATGTGAACTGTTCTGGAAAATTCAGGCTACAAAAAGGCATTTTGCCCAAGTATGAGAAAGTTTCAAATTGCCTCACCAACATCTGTCCACCACCGGATGCACGTGAGGATAAGGTGATTTTGACGTGAAGCTCATGGGAATCTGTTTAATCTTAGTGAAATCATGTCAATTCGAAATCAAAGCCTCCTTTTCGATTTCAAATAACAAGATGGCCGCCAACAATGGGTTACAGACTAAGTTTCAAATTTACATAATTTAATATTTATATTCGGAGTTTTTGTTAGCATTGAAAGAATAGGGACAAATTTTGTTTTCATCAGTCGATGGTAACATCATGTACAGCACAGCACGTGCCAGTGCCTGCTTTGCTACGTAACAAGTGGCTGGCCACACCCATAGCTCCTCCCACTGATAAACATTTTTAAGGTCCTTCGCAGTGGCTATCAAATCTTTTACGCACAAATAGTCATGCAAATTTAACTCTAGTCTAGTATTAATGTAAATATGAATATAAATATAAAAAATGAAGTCTGTCTCTGTTGTTGTCATTGGCATGTAACAGCGTGGTTGTGGGAAGGCATTTTCTTCATGACGTCGCTATATTTTTATATTTAAAACAAGAATTTTCATTGATTTTTAAAATACAATATGTACTAATTGAGCATAATCGTTGAATTTCACATATTCTATATGCAGATGTACACCTGTTATGTAAATCTAGAATTAACTATTGCAATATAAAGGTTGTAAAATCTGTTTCATTTTTGGGCTAATTTGGAAAATATTTGTTTCAAACGGGTCTATGTAAAATGTTACACAACTTGTTTCCCTTGCTTTCTGGCGATTTCTTGTTACAAATATGTCAAAGAGACAAAAAGGGCAAAAAAGACCAATCCAGATCTCTCAAGTGACCATCAAGGTAATCTCAGCGTCACTGACCATGTCCACTTTTTTTCTACTGGTAGAATCTGTCAAAGTTTTATCAAACAGATTTATCTGTAATAAGTATCGAACACATCACCAAAATATGGCTATTCTCATGGACAGGACTCCCTTGGCGAAGTCAGTTTTCCGAGAGTGCCCCTCCCCCCCCCCCCCCCGTGCCTTTTAGATGGAGCTCTGCCAAGTATGATGAAATTGCAAAAATTAAGACAAACGGGCCTGCAGTCTGCACACAAAATAACAATAATATCAAAATCTGTATTATTTCTCTGTGGTGTGAAAATAGACAAGGAAGCCAAAAACCTATATTCAGGAAACTGCACCAGAGCATAGTTAATGAGGTTGAGTTAAGCAGGAACGTTACTTTGGTATGGCTGAATAGCATGCCCAATCAGCCTCTCAAATACTTTGCAACAAGTCCTACCAGAAAGGGTTATATACTGCCTGGTACTGCCTAGTCCCCCAAAACTTGGATCTTAATGGTCTGTGAACTTGACTGTTTTATAAATTGGACAATCTCACATTTTCAAGCCTCACTCTCTTTTCCCACACAGCTGTCCAGCTGAAAGAAAGGACAATCACTTTTATATCATCAAGCTGAAAACAAAGTGAAAACGATAGTGGACAGTTCCCGTTTGCAGCTCTTGTCAATGAGACACCAACATCTGTTTCAGTTTGATGGGTGCTGTTAGTCCAATTCAGCCCAGAATATATTCTAGGCAATATAGCATATAAAATATGATCCTGATAAGCTATCAATGATCAAGTACCATGAGAAAGAAAGAATGAGCCAAACTCTCCATAACCAGGCGTATTTCAAGTGCCCACATACACACAAAAACAAATTTTAGTTTGGAAGTCAATGTGAGGCCATCTTACCCAAGAAAATTATAATTGGTGTATATAATGCCAATAGACTAAAGTGGTAGAGAATTCAAACTTGGTACCATGTGAAAATATAACTTGGAAGAGGCATTCATTAAGATGCTACAAACGACCTTTCACTACTTCGGAATGCCTATGGTCCTACTGAGGTGCCGTCCCTGTAAAAGCTCTGAATGGGATTTCTCTGAGCCTTCTGTGGTCCCATGTGGACACCATCCTTCATGTCGGGTCTGGATGGCCTGCTCATCAGGAATGCTTTTACCTCCAACAAGCTGTAGCATGTAGGTCGCTGGGGTTATGTACCAAGGACACTGACATGGGAAAATATGCATGGCCACCACTCGTTGCACTTAGGGAAATTCTAATGGGACTTTCACAAGGGGCTAGAGCATGGGCCTTCACTGCCTCACCTTCTTAGCTACACAGATCCTACCCACCCTCACCCGCCAACCTGTAAGAAGATCCCTGCAGTTGGAAACTCTGACATATTGACTTGTGAGGACGGACTTCTCTGTGGAGGTTGTCAAGGGCCGATACACCTCCTTGGCAATACCGTACATTTTTCTCTGCACTTAGACAATGTCGTGTCCAGTAGTGATCTCCCTTCTGTGATAGCTGAGTCTAGGTTGGCGAAAACACTGGGTCCACAAAGCAAGGCACAATGCTTAGGCGGCATCACCAAGCAGGTACATTCGTAATAACAATCGAAAAAAAAAAGATTAATGAGTAGGATCTACCTTTAATCCTGTAGTTCTTCTTTATATGGGGTGGCAGATAAATGTAAGATTTAGACTGAACTTGAGTTTTTTGTCAATAGTTTTTTCTTTTTTCAACTGATTTTCAGAGACCTTGGTATGTACTTCCGAAAAAATGCCGCGTGATTTCCCTTGCATATTTAGATATTTTGCCCCCCCCCCCCTTAAAAAAGGGGAAAAAAAAGCAAAAACAAAACAAAACAAAAAACAAACAAAAAAACAAACAAAACACAAAAAACACACACACAGAAAAAACAAACAAACAAACAAACAAACAAACAAAAGATGTGAAAGCTTGCAATAGACAACCATGTACCACAAATCACAAAACCACACTTGTTATGTGGGATTCATTTAACCGTTTGTACCTGAGGTGACCTTGACCATCACATGACGCCAGGGACAAGCAATACATGTTCCGACAATGGACAAGCTGATAGTCAACCTAAATAAACAATACATGTGCCGACACCACACAAGCTGATTGAACTCAAACTGTGACAAAATCTTTAAACTTGTTACAAAGTTAGAGTCTAGATGGATATTTACAACTCCAAAACTGCATATTGGAGTTCAAACATAAAACAGAAAGATCATAATGATTCTGTGCTCTGCTGACTGGAATCGGCTTCCGCAAGTCTAGACTTAACTTATCTTCACATGGACTAGCTGTACTAGCACTTATCAATAGTTGACTGAATTTTTAATTATTACAAAGATAAAGGCCAATATGTCAGTGTGAGCTCTGAAGATCATTCAAAATCAAAATTAAGAACACCAAAAGAAAATCCATAAGAACATTCCTAGTAATGTTCAAGAATAACCGTCAGCCGAGGATCTACCCTTTTATACATATATGCTAATGTGTTTGTTTGGCCTTCCGAGGTCACTAAAGATCAAAATCAACATCATACGTACATTTCCAGTATTGTTTAGTGTTAGTCATGGGCCTAATATCCACACGTACAAAGATGAAAGCCAATATATAAGACTCGTGGAGTCGGGAGGAAAAAGAAGGCTTGAAATCTACTAAACACTCACTGTCAAAAGATACATAGTTTTGCTTGGCCATCCCTTCACACATGTGATGAATGTTAGCCAGAGCAACTATAGGTGCCTTAAAACAAAGCATTTCATGCACCAGTTTTTACAGTATCTCGACTGATGATGACCGTTGGTGACCTTAATAATAAGTCAATATCACTAAATGTCGAACCCTATCAAGATTCTAATGATATGCTCCAACAGTACAAGTTTCCTGCTGGTAGCTCTATTTATTACAAGTTATTCTGTCCACAAGTGAACAAAGCTCATGACTCCTAGTGACCTTGGACAAGGGCGCTGGATGTCAAACTCCAATTTTCTCATAATATGGTTCTACAGTACAGGTTTCATGACAGCAGCCCAATTTCTACTGTAATATTTATTTGGTCAAATCATTCCACAAGACCATGTTGACAGTAGAATATCACATGCACTGCATTGCTGGATGCCTGCACAATTGTAGTGCTAACGACACATTGTCCCAAAGTCTGATGTCCCACAGCTTCATCAAAAATTAGCATATCTCCATTATTTTCGCCAACCTGCGTCATCTGTAGTCAGATTATATCATGAAAACAGTTCGAACAATTCTATGTAGCTCTTTGGGAGATAAATGTAAAAATAGCCTAAGTACACATAATTTATACAAAATGGGAAGCACGCAGCGCCAGATAATGTTCATAACCTCAGGTGATTCTGTATGCAACATAAAAGTAATCGGATAAGCAGTTTTTGAGAAGAAAGTTTTTTTTTGTCTTTTGTTTTAATAAAGAAAAAATATTCATGAAAAAATAAGAAAGTAGTGCATGATCATCTCTTTCTTAAAATGTGACAGAGAACTACCTACGGAAAACCCATTTCCAGGATCAAAACATTCCCTGCAACGAAGTTTTAGAAGTGGAAAATGTAAAATATCTAATGGACGGATGCAAACGACTTTCATCAAAACTTAAACTGAAAAAGTTATCTCTTCACCTTGAAGTAAAAATGGAAAATGCAATATAGACTGCAAACCTTAGGGTGTTATTTAAGATCAACTCTAAATATTTAACAAAGCCGTTTTAGAATTGACACAGAATATTGTCGTTGAGGCTTTGAAGTGCTCACAATAAATTCTAAAATCCGAAACACATATCTATAATTAAAACTATTTTACTTTGGTGTAAAATTCCTAAAAATATAAAATAAATAAATAAATTACAGACACAATTCAGATTTAGCATCAGTCTTTTTTATTTCTACAGTTACTATGCTACATGCCCAACTGCAATCAATTCAAGCCATAATTGGCTCATTAAAATGGTGTTGAGAGATCGGATTATTCTCCACCCACAATGTTTTCCCTCAATTCTACAACTTTTTTTCTGAGACTTCGCAGTAGAATACTTTACATACAATTTCCATATTGTTGTCTATGTAATTAAAGAGCATTTTTGTAAGTCTTCTTGGGGCAAGGTCTGGTGACAGAGGCCACTGTACTGTGCGTCACTCAGACAGCCATTATAGCCAGTTTCGTAACAAGTTTAAAAATGATAAGAGGAAGCTGGTTTTTAATAGAAATGTGGTCCACTATAATATTCATCTCTGAAAAAATGGGTGAAGCTGCATTGGATCCTTGTTGAGATATAAGGGCAACGTCCTCCCCTTGTATACCACTCAGATGGTCTTAAAGATGAATACTTTAAAGTGTCTTAAACAGATTTATAAAAATACAAAGAGGAAGCTGGTCTTAAATAGGGACCTGCTCCATCATAAGATGCATCACTGACAAAAATGTAGTAATGCTGTGGTTAATACTTTTTTTCAGTTATTACAGTAAATCTGTCAGGGTTTGCACCAGTTAGACAGCCTTCAAATAAGCCATCTAAAGTTTCATAAAAAGTTTAAATATCATCCGAGGAAGCTTGTTTTAAATAAGAACTTGGTCCATCATAAGATATATCTCTGACAAAAATTTGATAAGGCTGCGGTCAATATGTTCGAAACAGCGTGGTAACATTGTCAGGGTTGACACCACTCAGACGGCTTTCAAATAAATACATTAAACATTCCATGAAAAGGTTAAAAAATATGAGAAGATGTTGGCTTTGAATAGGAACCTGATCTATTATAGGATGCATCTCTGACAAAGATTAGGTAAAGCTGCAGTCAATTTGTTTTAGATATCGCGGTAACATGGTCAGGGTTCACGCCACTCAGACGGCCTTCAAGAAAATATATTAAAAGTTTCATGAAAAGTTTTGAAATAACCAGAGAAAGCTGGTTTTCAATAGGAACTTGTTCCATCATAAGGTGCTTCTGTGACAAAATTCGGTACAACTTTGGTGAATATTTTTTAAGATATCGTGTGTAATGTTGACAAGACGGACGCACTGACGGACGACCCAGGGGACAACAATATCCTCCGGCACTTTATGGGTGGAGGGTGAAAAGTTGTTTGACAGCACTCTTAACCTATATGCTGCATGTTTACATTACTGTTTGTTTCATCGGATACTGCAACTGTCTACTTGTGAGAAAAACAAAACTAATTTGTCAGCCACTACCTTTTTCACCTGGAAACAAATTAAACATGTTTTGCCATATGAAGAGAATTCACAATGCCTGGAATCCAACTTGTTGAAGACTGAAGGCCTATCAGGGTCATGACCAAAGTCAATGTCAAACAAAATTTCGAGGATAATACTATATATTCCAAGTGTTTTACATCTATACCACATACATGTACAAAAACAAGAAAAAACAAACAAACAAAAAAAAAACAAAACAAAACAAAACAAAACAAAACAAAAAAAAAACAAAAAAACAAAAAAAAAAAAAAACAAAAAAAAAAAAAAAAAAACAAAAACAAAAAAACAACAAACAAAACAAAACAGAAAAACCATTGTTAACCTAATAGAACAATTAACAGGTGAAGGTCATGTTAAGGTCAAGGTTACTTCAAGGTCACAGTATGAAACACACTTTTTTTCTTTTATGCTATCTATTTGGAAGTAGCAGGTCATCCAATTATTAATCTGAGTGATTATTTTGAAATATATTGTCAGTGTGTGGTGGAAAAAAAGCGAATATTGGGATTAGGGGGAGGGCCAAATGAATAACCGGCAATATTTTAAAATGCTCAAGGGTGACAAGATGTCACCCGGCATTTTCTGACTTTGTATGACCCAGTGGTCATCAATCAAGCATAAAAAACTATAGACAATAATATCAGGTGAACCCAAACTTCTGTCCGACTAATAGACTTGCATACAACTTATCCCAGAGTGCAGTAGTTATAACATATGCAACTACCATAAACCAATATCTGAAAATTTGGCAACTGATGCAAGACAAGTTATGTGAAGGTGAGGAAGGGTAAAACTGGCATAAAGATGAAGTGTTAAAAATTGTTACGCCCTCCCCCCCCCAAATTATAATAATAATGAAAAACAAAAAACAAAAAACAAAACACACACAAAAAAAACAAAAAGAAAAAAAAACAAAAAAAAACAAAAAAAAACAAAAAAAAACAAACAAAAAACAAAAACAAACAAACAAACAAAACAAAAAAAAAAAAAAAAAAAAAAAAAAAAAAAAAAAAAACGAAACATGCAATCAGTGTTATAGTATGGATAGAAACTGTGAAGAGAATAGTCGGGAAAGCAACGTTGTGTGCCTCATTTTCAGAGAGGTCATAAACCCAAGTGATACTGTAAATTCTGGAGTGAAATGGCAATGAAGCATAAGGACACAGCAGTAAATCAGCGCTATGGATTGCAGCTATATAGTAGCCTTGGTCATCACAAGTGTATATCATATTTAATGTATGTTTAGACCCAGTTATAAACGTTCATCAATTTCTAATCCCATGGAAATTATTTCCTTTAGTCTTTCAATTAAAACAAAGTTGATAATGGGATTTAGGTGCAAATTCAATTGCTTGAGGTAGGGGTGCAAAACCATATCTTTAGTTTTAAAGAATATATTTATAGAAAACTTGAAGGCATTATCACATTTTTAATTTTCTCAATTTCAGCAGATATAAATTCAGATTGACTAGTAGTTTCATATTATTACACTAATGGAATGATGATAGTGATTTAGTTACTGCTCTGCAATCAGCTTAAAATCAATTCACATTTATTCGGAACCGTATGGTGATTAATCGGAAAAGCAATGTTGTAATAGAATGAAATATAGAAAGAGAAAGCCCAAGGATTGAACCCAGAGGCACCGAAGTAGTCATAGGCACATTAGTTGAAATCATTATTTTATGCTGGGAAAACGAATGCCATGATGTAATTTATCAAACTTGGTAGACAGAGGTAAAATACACTGCTATGTGTGTTTCACGGACGTCTTTGTTCTGATAAACTCAGAAAAGATATTCAGGAACAGTCATATGATTGGAACGGAGCTTTAAACATCCATACTAGTTCTTGCGGAATCGAACATTATTGTAAAAGTAATGACAACATGGGTTATGAGCTACCTGTTCTGACACTTGAGAAAGGGCAGGGATAATACAGAGGCAGATGTGTCTACATTTCTGTAGCAAAGCATCTCAATCTTTTTCATGACGAGGCAAAAGTCTTAGCTTTCTTTAAGCTGTTTGTATAATTTGCCAATTGTGAGCCTTTGATGTGAACTGCGCAAACAATTAAAATTTAAAACTACCTCCTTCAAATAATGCGTTTCCTTAAAACGAATCGCGTCAGGGAGTTGTTTTTAGTTTGAAGCTGTTTGTGGTATAGAAAGCGTCATTCCTGTAGAGCTTGAAATCTAATTATGTAACAAGGCATACTAAATCTAGGCAGTGAGGAAGTTTGAATTTTGCTGAATTCTAGTGATTTTTTGCCGCCAGTTTTACTTCGTGGCTTACCTTACAAAGAAATGATTAGAGCATTGTGCTATTTGCTGCTTGTTGAACATTTTTTCACAGTGAATTTTGAACAATAAGTTTAAATCTTTCGTGCAAAGAAAGGAGTTAATTGTTTTCCAAGTCACTTTATTGTTTAACCTTTTGGAAATGTTTGAATTGCCATAGATTATATTTATTTGAAATGGCTCATTATCTTTTTCCAATTATGTTACTGTGCACGCTGAAGTTGTGTTTAACAGAGTTACATACTTTGTTCATAGGTCAAATGTGCAGACGTACGTGTGCAGTTGTACCTGTTATATATGTATTTTAGGTAGCTTGTGCAAGAAATTTACACAAGCACACGGGCGGACAGACGCATGCATAGAGACACCAGACTATTGAAATTGCCCCACACCCCTTAACTTATACTGCTCTTCCAATATTGTGAACGAAAAGGTCTAAGAGACCTTGCTGAACTTGAAACTTGGTCAAGGTCATTGGTTGAACTAAATGTAGACTTCAGCGATAATAGCTTATCTTAATCTCCATATATCTTATACAAGGAATTTAAAGAAAGCAAACTGCTGATATTGAAATGGAATCAAGGCCGTTGGGCTTCACACTTTATGGGGGGGGGGGGTCCATCCAAGGGGATAAAGATTTTGATCCTAATTTATCTAGTTCTCGAGACATTGCAGTAAAATCAGAGATAATTGTCGCTGGTGACCTGACATACAGGTCAAGGTCATTGCGTTTGGAACTCAGTCTACACCCTTATGAGCTTAATCTACCTTAATACTTTATGATTCTAGCTTATCTAGTTCTCTGATGTTTAAAAAGAATTGAACGTGGTGACCTTGAAATGAAGTCCTTCAAACTCGAAGTAGATCCCTACAAGGATGACCACCTGTGAAAATAATATGATGCTAGGTTACCTGGTTCATCAGACATCTTTTTCAAGACATATCCCCCAACACACCAACGGATGGACGCACGCACAGACACCAGCTACAAAATACCTGCATGCCTCTTAGCTCATATAGATTTTTCTGATAAGAAATTCAAATAGAAATGACCCTGCTGAATTCGAGTTGGGTCAAGGTCATTGATTTTAGAACTGACACAGACCTTTAAATACATAATTGTTTGTAAAAGGTTAATAATACAAGCTTATCTGATTCTCAAGATCCTGTGCAGGAAACTAGAAAAAAAAGAATGGAGGGTTGACTTTGAAATTGGGTCAGGGTCATTGGCATTCATACTTGATGTAGACTATCAAAAAGTAGATTAATTTTAATGCTGTTAGCATATCTGGTTTTCCACATGTACCTGGAAAAACAAATTCGGAACGAACTGCCCACACTGACTTAGAAATTAGGTCAAGGTCAGAATCCTTCATTCTTGGCATAATCTCTTGCAAACTGATCTTAGTTGACTCATTTCTTAAGATGTAGTGTCCAAAAAATTTACATGGATGGACGTATACATACAAGAACAGACCCAGATTGTCACAATAATAAGGGCCTAGGGTTAATAAGAAAGATGTATTCAGAAATCCGTGGGCTAGAAACCAAAGGGACATCTAACAACCATTTGATGTGTCATTGTCACGTATATAGTCACGTACTGGGCACGTATTAGTGGTACATGCTTATTCCAAGCTGTTAGAAATTGGGAAGGGTCTCTTGTCAGCATGAAATCAATAACTGAAGCTTTTGCCCAACAGTGATCGGATGTTCCCTTATAACCCTGATAACAGAAGCAATGACGTTATTGCCATTTCGATGAAAAATGACTTAATTTTATTTGACCTTTGCAGGATCCTGACGTTAATTATTGTGCAATTGGATAAGGGAACAGCAGCACCACCAGAAAGAATGCATGACCCAGATCCAATATCACAAAGAAGTAGTCTGGATGCAAGTGCTGCCTTCCGAATATTACCATGAGTGTCAAAAAGGGATGTTGGGATCGAGCAAAACAGTTGCAACATGATATGTACTTTATGCAAGAAAGTGGCGACTCTCAGATTGGCTGCTCTGTGTCCATCACAATGTCCATGGCAAGGGGATTCGTACCAAGCATGCTTCCTTTTATTTTCAGTTTATATCCATGATGATCGCCAAAGACCAGCTTAACTGACACTTGTAGCCATGATTGCTGAAAAGGTCCCCGGGTTTATTGGGATGGATAATAAATGACACTTCGCTAAAGACATCTTCCCATGAATACCATATTCACATAAACGGGACATCAGTTCCCTGACCATGTATGTTCAAATATGATCAGAAGGTAGTTTCCATTCACAGTTGCCCTTGTGATCTGTTTATAAAATCAAATGCTTTCTTTGTTTCATGATTCGTGACACACAGACGATTATTTATATGGAGAAATGGAGAAATTTTTTGGGTGATTCCATAGGTTTTGGCTCCTATCTGTCAAAATGGGTTACCCTTGGCTGGTTGGGAAAAGCAATTACAAAAACAAAATCATTTTTTATCCATAGAATGTACTCCGAAACAATTGTAATTAACAAGTTTGGTGTAATAAAAGGTAAGATATTTTTTCCTAAATCGAAATCGTGGGACACCCCATTAAAAATTCTTGGCTGCCATGCAGTTGTTTATAAATGACTTGATTTTTGAAAAGTACACCAATCAGCTACAGAAGAAAAACGGGAATACATAAGTCACTGATATTTGAGCGTTAAAAATTCAATTGAAATTAAACTTTCTGCATCATTATGATTGTTCCTTACGTTTATGCTGTCCAGGACTTCCCTGTTATTCCCGTTACCATGATCTTAAATTACCGTACACAGTTAAAGGAATACTACTTTGAAGCCCAGACAAACACATGGGGGAACCGAAATATGACTTTTTTGGAAGGATACATAGACAGTTAAAGGGATTGAGCAGGCTCTTTAATGTTTTTGAAGTAAATTATACCCATAAAGTAGGGTAGGTTTTTAAATGTCGTTCCTGTAACCGTCATTGTGGAGACATAACAGGTGCCATGAATTCTCATTTTCCAGTGACAGATGAAATATAAGACACTCCTGTGAATCATGTGCATTGGGTGACACACGAGGAAGGATAACTTCACTCAGGAACTTTACTTAGGAAAAGGTCTGATAAGTCATCCCTACTACCAGAATGCAGGAACAAGAATGACAATATGGAATAGAAATTGCAGTAAACAGCACCGAATTTTCGTTTAGATGTCTTTAAACTAGTGCTTAAAGTGAAGCATTTTATGGAAAATGAAACATGTGCACGTGGGACATATGAATAAATGCAATGCTGCTCCATGGAAATGTGCAAAATGTCCCTGTTACTAGTTGCTGTTAGTGTTAGCAAGTAGTTTCTGTTACTTCTGCCAAATATTTTGATCTAATCTATAGGTATTTTGATGTAATATTCATTTAAAATACAAATGTGAAATTCCAAATAGATATCAATTAAATATATTAAGTTTATAAATAGTATTTTAGCAAAACAGACTGTCGTTTGCAGATATGTTACAAAAGTCATCCCTGTTACAAAAAGTATTTTTGTGACATAAACACTGCATTATAAACAATGTACTGAATCCATAATTTTACACTGTAAATGACATCTCTCATATTTCTGAATCAAGAACGTGGGTTTAATATGACTAGTGTTTCAGTTGGTTCACCCTGCAGCAAAACACCAAAAGAAGTGAACATATTTTGTTCTGACTTAAGCCTAGCTACTTAGTTGACATTGTTGGTGGGCTATTTTTTCCTAATAACACCACATCAACAAGATGTAAGCAACAGACGGAAAATACTGTTTGTAAAACTATGCTTACCAGTTTCCTAAGGGGCTTAAACAGGAATGGCTTTTGTCAATAGACTCTAATCAAATAAACTATTTAAAAAGGTGGAATCCGTGAAAATTAAACTGCCGAGAATGCACTGCGATAATTTAAGGTATCATCTCGATAATAGGCAAACACCAGACTATTTTGATAAAACTTATATTCATAGGTTTGCTTTGCCTGTCTCTGCCGAGTGGATGGAATTGCCCAAGAATGTTTAAAGACGAAATATCTCAACTCCAGCAAAACGCTTTTTGGCACAAAAATAACTGGTGTGATTTTCACTACATCGGGCTAATGTTCTGAACTCAATGCTGAATAAAAACTACTAGGAGTTATTGACTTGGAAGTATGTTTTTTGTCAACTCATAGAATGGCGCAATCTAACACTGAAAGGAGATATTCCATCAGAAAACAGATACAATCTGAAGAATGTTCTTTAATTCTCTGTTGGAAACGAAATAGCCTAACGTAGCCGGCTCCCTGCCTCTGGGGTTGTCCATAAATGCAAGATTACTGGATATATTAGTCAAAATTATATTATATTTTGGTGCGTAAAATATAGACCAAAATGAAACCCAATGAGAATCACCATGGCTGATTTTTTGTTACAGTTTGTCGTTGGCTATGTGATTAGGGATTCTGTCTGTGGTTTGCGTGGCATAGTCGGCGCTGGCCGTAACACAACCCCTACATAGTCGTCCAGATTCACGAGAACGGTTACAAGAGTTTACATGGCGGAAAGTGATTCCTGCCATTGTGAATGTGATTGGGGTCGATTCAAGCTTAATTTGATCAAAGGATGTTCATTATGGGTAGAAGCTGATAGACAAGGTAAGCGATGACCATGAAATGACAGACACCTCGTAACAGGATGACGAGAGAATCATTGAGCGTCTTTACTGAACTCGCAGAATCAAGAATAAAAGTATAAAGCAACATTATTTTAGTTTTTCAGGTTCATTGTTACATATGTTAAACTGTTATTACCGATATTTAAAAAAAGGGCAAAAAGAGTTTACTTTTAGTGAAGAGCGCATATCTTGTGCCGTAAAATCTCATTGAAGCCTGCCTATTGTGAACAAAAACTCATACCTAAACCAATGCTTGAACGTGTGTGCATTATCACGATATATGACATCCTGGCTTTTGTGATTTCCAAGCAGATGTCGCTGTTTACCATTGATCATACGGATAAAAAAAAATCGAAAGTTAAAATGTCAAGCATTGGAAGCTGGTATTCATTTGTGTGACTGTAGAATAGTTTAACAGAATATGGTTAATTCCGTTGCACACGTTTTCCACCTATTAGGCCTTAATTGAGATGGAATGTGAATTGTGACCTGCTCTCGCCCAATAAATAAATATATATATATATATATATATATATATATATATATATATATACACACACACATATATATATATACATACATATATTTGATGTTCGGAACGAGCGGGACTCGAACCTGCAACCTTTGGCACCAGTCGCCTAGCTGAAATGGGAAACGCACATATCCACTCGCCCAAATCCCCATTCTTAAAAAAAGAATGGTTCAATGGAAGGAGTATGTGCGAGTGCCATATCAACACGGTTATGCAGTATAAGTACTGAGTCGGCATTTATTTCCAGAATCGGGGACTTAAATCCATCAGCATTAAGGAAATGCCGAAAATATATATTTGATGTTCGGAACGAGCGGGACTCGAGCCTGCAACCTTTGGCACCAGTCGTCTAGCTGAAATGGGAAACGCACATATTCACTCGCCCAAATCCCCATTCTTAAAAAAGAATGGTTCAATGGAGGTAGTTATGTGCGAGTGCCATATCTTTATTTATATTCAGCCACACAGAATTTATCACCTTTAATTTGAAACATTCGAGGATTGAGCACATCCGTATTGCAAATAAATTATATCCATGTGCTGTAAAGTTCATTCGGTGCTTTCCTGTGTGTGTTGTGGATATGCGACAAGGGTATCAATCTTCGTCTTTTTCACTTATACTAAAACCATAAGGAGAGTTCAAGTACAAAATACGCAAATCAATTTGCTGCTAAAATATCTGAACAGTTATAGTTATCAACCATAGTATGCTGGTATTCAAGGAAGAATGCGCCATGCGTGCTATTAACATTTGACATAATTCAGAAAACGAATTGGGTTATAATACTTTCTGCACTGAAGTCCAAATGTGTTGTTTGAATTTGATTAACATGGTTTAAACAGTTCATTATATCCATCTCACCGTTTTTTTCAAAGTAATACATTTAGAAATGTTTCACAAATGGATCTCCATGCAGTTTCTGCTATGTTGAGGGTGCTGCAGTTCGTACAGGTGCTTTAGTTGTTTTAACTTATAACGGGTGGACGACCAGTTTGGGTTGTATTTGCACCCCCCTCCCCCCCCCCTTTTTTTTTTTTTTTCCTGAAAGGACAATTCTTAATTATTGCAATTTCTCCATACATTTTTACTTTTCGGACTGTACTTTGGCAATTTGTCATCTACATTGAAATCGGTCACAACAGACTATCTTTGGAATTATGTAAATGGTCACTTGTGCCATGTACACCTGAAAAGAATGCATGCATGAATGCCAAATTAGCACTTAAGTCGCATGACATATGTCACCTTCACAAGGTTGGGCCCTTACATGTGAGTCCTACTATCTGCAGAACAAGTAAACCATTGTACAGTCTTCCCATGCTACTTGAACCTACAAAAGACTGTAGAGTGTTTCAAGGTTGAAATTCCTGATGAAGATACATTAGCGGTCCTGGGTGCACGTCCCGTGACTACATGCGATGTGCACTCGGGTTAGTTGTTGACAACGTCTAAAAATTGGCAACTCACATGGAAATTTAACATAAAAACTATTTGAATTCAGAACACTTTTGTACACGTTACAGTGTAAGGAAAACTATCATTCCTTAGCAATCACTAGGAACGATGAGCATAGCACTAGGTTCGTTTTATCTGGATACACCAATAAAAATGCAAGACTACATTTTTGTATTTCCATTGAATAACACGTTAATCAAATATCATGTAAAAAAAAAAAAAAAAGAATAAAAAACAGCACCTCTGCAGCTTCTGCACGGAAATTTATTCCTGTATTTTATAGGCATCTCAATCTACTATGAAATGTTTGCCATTTTGAAATTATACTTACTATTTGAATGTAGTTATCTTGTACATATTTATGATAATGTGTAACTAAACTACACAGCACCAGTACATCTATACTGTAGAGTACTCTGGTAAAATCTACATACATCTTAATTTGGGCTTAACTATTAGCCCCTACCACCCACTAAACATGAGTCGCTGCTCAATGGCGTTTGCAGATTTGTGAGCTGGCTTTTATAGGCTCCAAAACATGTTCTGTGTAGTTACCCGCGGAAGACCCTTTAATTTATTTGGACTAATACAGCCTATGTCAAATTTCTACAGAAGAACCTGCGCAATATGGACAATAGTACTTCCACATGTATATAGGTTACACAGTGACGGGTTAGCTTCTGGAGAGTAAAGAGTTGGTACTGCGGAATAGGGTAATGGGTACTAAGAAGTGGCTATGGACCAAAAGGCACAAATACAAATATGTCATGTGAGAATGATCTATTTCATGTCACAAAAATAAGCTTCATTAACACACATAATGACAAACACACCGCATGATAAAGCTTGTACATGTGTGGACATAACAAAGGTAGTCAAATGTGATCCCAATGCAAATAGAGTGTTGTGTATACGCCACTGAAGTTTTTAACTTCTCTTGATATGAATTATATTTTCTGAAACCCAGCCGATTTAAACAAAGAGAGGTTATCCAATAACTTTAAATAATGGTTTTTAAAGCATACACTGCAATTAGGACAAACTCAATTACCAGTGTGTTTTGTAACCCCAAATGGAGAATGCAACTTGTAAGAGGAAATTGTTTGTCATGAATAATAAAGATACTCGCTTGAATATCACAAACTTCGGTATTCCAGCAGCATACTAATATGCTACAAGTGATATACGGAACATCGCCTGAATGTAACAAACTTCTGTATTCTAAGAGCATACTAATACAGTGACAAGTGAGACCATAGTTCTTGCATTCAATATTTTTAATTGTAACTTAATTAAATAATTTATTCATTATGTATCATCATTTCTGAATATATATTTGTGTAAACGTGTATACGTCTTTACAATACTGGAACATTCTTTCCATTGACCACAGTGGTTCTCAAATCGGTATGATTCTTCAAAAATTTCAGTGTTTCAAAATGGTCGACTATTGCATTTTGGCTATTGTAAATTTCAAAATGCAAAAACGCAGCTCGTCTAATAGAGACTGTCAAGAAAAAAAAATATAAGAAGAATGAATTTCTATACATATTTACACGACATATGAGGAGAGTAGGTACCCTATAAAGCCCAGGTACAACGGGGGCAACTAGGTTAGAGAAAAGACCAAGAAATGTTTGCAGGACACATCCTTTTTGCACCCTCGAGGGATCATGTTTGTGTACATATATGAGGGGCAAACAGGACAGCCTGGGTGGCAAGGCCAACTTGAGGTTAACACTGGAATTTGCTCAGTGGGCACAGAAGATTTGTGTGAAATTAAAAGCAAATGGAACCGTGTTGTTTATCAGGAAACTTTTCATCGAATGAAAAGTTTTGGGACTTACAGGAAGTGATACATGATCAAAGTGATTGAGTTGAAACTATCACTGACTTTTTTTTACTACAGATGGCAGTAAAATGAGAAGGTTCTACTGCACTGTGAAAAATCTTTGAAAATGACCCTCTCCAATGACGCTTTTCGCCTTAATTTAATGGTTACAAATTCCCCTGGCGAAGATCAGAAAGTCACAGGAAAGACATTATCATTTTTTTTGTCTCAAAAAAAAAAAAAAAAAAAAAAAAAAAAAAAAAACCTTCTATGGCCGTCCATGATGCCGAGTCCGTCCACACAGCAGCTTGCAATCGCCTGAGTCTACAAAAGATGTTTGTTTTATCAAATTCTTCATGGAAGTTATCCAACGTAACAGGTGGATATTTGGCACTATAAATCGTGGGCGGTACACAGATAAAATGTCCCAACATCTGGGCATGCCATTAAGTGCACACAGACTCAGAATTGAAATCAGAAATAAATGGAGCAACCTGTAGACGGATATAAAACATAAATCCATGTTATCTTGCCTAAAGACATGGCCTGATGTGCAGCACGATGTTCAGCCAAAAAGCCCAGTTTACTCCCGAAAGTAAGTCAAATGGAAATAGCAAACGAATTTTTGGGACTTGACATTGATACAGCTAAAGATTGACTGATCAACTATTGACACGATTTGCAAAGGTGAATAACTAGCGGACCTTCTTTTCTTCTTCGAGCATTAGCACAGTCTGTTATGCCTCAAATAATCAATGTTGATGTGGGGGGTTCCAAACACTGCTCTTGATTAATAATCTATTCACTTACCTGCGGATTTTGCAAACATGATTCTTGCACTGTATTACTCTACCAAAGTTGGAAACATATACATTTGTGCGCTTCCTGTGTCTTAATTGTTGATATCAGTTTGTAATTTCTTTGGTACACATACATGCTTTCATCATTTTTGTCCTTTATTTTTGTTTCCTTTGTATTTTGCACTTTCTATTTTTGTATTTCCTTTTCAGAGTTCAATATGGACAAGTTATGTGTTTTTTTATAACAAGTATTTTTGGTCCTGCTCATGTACTTAAACATCCAAGTGGTGCTGCGCTGAGTTTTAATACGTTCAAATATATTCGTTGTATGGCAACCTGCACACAAGAAGGTAACAGTCTGAAATAATTTGGTGGAGTCAAATGAAATCAACAAAGCGATAATAATTACTGATTTGCGATGTGACTTGTCTTCCCCCCTCCCCTAAAAATATGTATTTATCAAATACCGGAAAGTATAGTCGTTTCTGCACGTGGGCAACCTCTCCCAAAAATTCAAATTTAGTAAATATGAGCATTAATGTTACGCTTGAACAATAATAGATGTAAAATAAAATGCGATAATTTGTGATCTATATATATATAAAAAAAAGTGACACAAAGGAAAATGTACCCTGATAGATTTTATGGAGTTGAAACCCATAATATAATATGTTGCAACTAAAGTAACAGTATTTTCCTTAGTTTTATGTGCACAGAGCTGATGTCCCATAAATGTGGGACACCGCCAAAGCCGTTGTCAATACGAATAAAAAATATGCCTCATTTTTACTAGGTTGCAACAAAATAACTTGCAAACATAAAATAGTTGAGCATTTTGACAATTTTTTACCATCATTGACCCAGATTTACCAAACCAGATATACACTTCAGGCTTACTCCTCTTCACTCACCATCAATCATCGGCATTATTCTCTTCAATTTCGAAACTATTCCACCTAATTATCAGCAAATCCGAAACTACCGAAATGTTCTCCGGCAAACTTAAAATTGAGAAAAGGAAATCCCTATATAGAAAGAAACATATTAATCAACTACACAATCACAGACCCATTCCAGTGCTTAAAAGATTTGTTAGTATTGGTAACAGATTGTTATATGTCAGCTATCTAAAAATGTTTTACAAGGGCCAACATAATTCCACCGCGTTACGTTAATCTGGCACTATATTTTCTTTTTGTAGAGTCAGGTCAGCTTCCTGTCAGTTTTTATCTGGACTTTTCTCAAGCCTTCGACACTTTGAATCATGAAGTGCTGATTTAGAAACCAAACTCTTAGTTATTCTCAACCTACATATCGGTTTGTTAAATATTTAATTATAAGCAGACACCACTACATTTCCTTTGAAAATGTACTTGCAGGGTATTTAAATCGTGCTTCTTAAGTTCCACAAGGATATATCCTTGGTGCATCTCTTTCTGTTATTTACACCAGCAACATGCACCTTGGCAAAAAAGGAAGAAAAAATTTTTACGCAGACGCAAAGTAACTGAATCCCCCCCCCCCCCCAAAAAAAATGCAAAAAAAACCCCAAACAAACAAACAAACAAACAAACAAAAAAAAAAAAAAACACAAAAAACAACAAAAAACAACAAGAAAAAAACCAAAAAAAAAAAAAAAAACCCAAAAAAAAAAAAAAAAAAAAAAAAATACAAAAAACAACAACAACAACAACAACAAAATAAAGACGACACAAAATAAATTAATCCCCTTTGCTACTTTAATTTTTGTGTTAGTGCGGACAACAGTGGCAATCAGTCAGCAAACACTAATAGTTAAGTAACGAAAGTAAATGGCTGTCAGCTGTTAATCATTTATATTTAAATGTAGCGAGATCCAAATAGACGATTTTCCACTTTTCCCAACTAAGAATTCATACGTGTCTGGACCAAAATATACTTAAAATTATAAGTTAAACAACTCAACTTACTTTGTCTTCGGTGATCAAGAATACAGGAAGGAAACAGATTTTGGTCTCTTGACATAAACTGATACGTATTTTCTCGCCAAAAAACCGTCATTAGAAAATAAACTTATCAGAAAACATTACCAAAGTCAATGGCATTGTACTGTAGGGAAAAGAAACTGACAAGCAATTTCATGGCATGTTTCAGCTCATTGTAATGTTCCTGGCCTTATGAAATGTTTACCCTTCAGTCTCAAAAATGTTTTCACCATTCAATACGGTGAAGCACCTCCCTGTGCCGCTATCATTGCTACCTTTCGTCTTGAATTTCTTCATATTCCGCTGTTCAAATTAACCAATGTGCATTTTCCTCGGTCTGCTCTTCTCTTTTTACTTTATTTGCACTGAATAATTATCGTTGGATTCTGCTGTCTGTACATATGTGTCGCCACCTTTCACGAAACGTGCTCAGATTTCAGGAAGGTGTGCAATGATCAGTTTATACGCATTGTGGACACCTTGAAGCACCATTTGTAAGTCACGTCAGGTCCAGCTGTATATGGCCCGGTTTTTAACCTGCCAAAGAACATAACGTAATCTAACATAATTGTCATTTTACTTATTTATATAAAAAAGATGGACAATTTCTAACTGTTAAGATTGAAACCAGGATTCATCAAACATATTTTAGCGAAAATTTATTACGAATGGGGATTTTGTGCAAACTATGCCGACAACAATCCCCGGTGTGGAGTGGTACGCACGATTATGAGCATGCTGTGGAGTGGAAAATAAAGAGATTTGAATTCAAACATCATTTATTTTTATCCTTAATAGCATCGCCGAACGTGTTGCTTCATCAAGGTTTTCAATATTTATACCTTGCATTGTATTTTTTTTTCCTTCTTTCCTTTTTTTTATGCTTAAAAAAAGGGGGGCGGGGTTATGATCAATTATGTTTTGGTATGTTCTGTTCCGCCTTTAAGACCCTTCGTCTGCCTACACATGCGCTAACGGAATCTGACTTTGCCTAACTTTAGATTCTTGCAGTCTTTTCTTTTATCTGACATGATGCCCTGTTTCCTTTAAAAGCGACACCTGTTGTCTTTTATAATGTGTTTGATTTTAAAATGGCTTGTGTATTTACCACTTCTATCTATACATTTATTGTCTGATTTATTCATAATTATTCTACATTTAATGAGAAATTTCTGTTTTGTTTTTTTGTTGTCTTATGACAAATTTTTTGTTTGTTTTACCTTTGTCTGTTTTATTTACAGTTATTTTTGTTTTAAATGAGAAATATTTTTTTTGTTTTTAGTTTTGTTTCTTTTTTGTGGGCATTATTCATAAATGATATGTTCTAAATGGAAAATATATGTTTGTTTCATTTTTCTCCGTTTTATTTTTATTTGTTATATTTGAAATAAGAAATATAATTTGCTTTTTTTCTTTCTTTTGGGGACTTATTTGATTTATAATTAAGCTGTTTTTAATAAGGAATATCTAGTGCGGGTGGTTTTATGTCTAAGGTTATTCGGTTTAGACGATTAATATCTCTTTTGTCTCTTTTATTTATAATTACTCTATTTAAGATGAGAATTTACCTTTTTGTTTATTTTTGTCTGTTTTATTAGAACTTATTCTGTTTTGAATCAGAAAAATGTTTTGTCTATTCTTTGGTCTGTTTTAATTACAATGATTCTATTTTGAATAGTCTCTTTTAATTTTTTTGGTCTGTTTAAGTTTCAATTATTCTGTTTTTAACTGATAAATGGTAGTGGTTTTCCTTTTGTTTTGTTTTCATGTCTGTTCTATTTATAATCATTTTGTTTTAAATGAAAAAAGTATTTTTTGCAGTCATGGCTTGCCACATAAAATAGCACGACATATTTTACCAGCTAAGATATGGAAACATATGCATTCAAAATGATGCGTGGTTATCCACTCTTATCTTAATATAAATGCATATAATGGTTATTTACTAGTTACATGATGACAGTAGCTCGAATCATCGACACATATTCATTACTTTTTTCTGTGTTGTAGAGTAAACTAGTTCCTATTATAATAAATTTTTAAAAAAAGATAACAGTCAAATGGGAGCATCCATGGAACCGCAGACCACGATTATTATTTGTGGGTGTTTACATTGTCTGTCTGGAGCATTGTCTCGACACAGTTTCCTGACAATTCTCAAGAAACGTGCACCGACTTCTGCACTTGACCTGGGTTGACTGGGCAGCTATGGCAAAGTGATTGTGATGTACTCATATTCGACCAATGCAAAAGAGAGTCATTAATGACAATGTTCCGGTCGTTATTACGGCAAGTATTGCGTAATTATGGTCTCATTATACATACAAATATACCTACATACATACATATATATATATATATATATATATATAGCCGAGCTGCAGGCAGGTTTGTTCTATCATCATATTAAGACACTGTCATGTACAGGAAAAGCTGCTGACACACATTAAACTTTAATATTGATGAAAAAGTTTTCTTTGCAGTACCAAACATACACACTTTGCCTTTTTGAGCAAGGAGTTTTCCTTAATTTTGCACAAATATAATGCAAATGTTGGCCAATCCTTTGAGCCATTGAGCTGTTGGACAGGCCTTGAGTATTCGGAAAAGTCTTGGGCATGTTGATAAACATGTACTCATCAATCGAAAGCGTTCATATACAGCTAAACATACCACACAAGAGTAATTATCCTAACACTTAACTTAGCTATCTCTATCTTCACGAAAAGTAACATTTCATTAAATAAGTGAAAAACTGATGGCAATCTTAATTGATCTATTCTAACCACAATTTGGAATATCTGTATTCCTCAAAACTGACCAAACATAATCTGATTTTAGTATGACGATTGATGGCTAACCTGCTGTTCCGATCTGTAGTAGTTGTAGTTGTAATGCAAATGCAAAATACAAAGTAGGACAGGAGACTGCACTCAAGGTTCAGAGAACTCACAGTTAAATACCAGGGGTCACCGAAGCAATTCTGTTACGCTATATGAATAATAGTAGCAATTACGACAGGTTAGATTCCAGATCCCATGACCTCATCCTGGTGGTCCAGAGAACCCATCATTCCCTGCGGCCGTATTTAATCTAATTCCATCTTTAATCCCAAAACTAAAATAAATGTGGTTTGGGTCCTAAACGGCTTAATTCGTGGCTCAATGTTTGATCAAACTCCAAGGATTAGCCAATTTATGCCCTTCGCTACAATATGAACTTAAGGATTTACAGGTTCATTTTATTAAATCGATCTATTATTAGCTATTCAATGAAAACTTTAATCGATCTTAGTTTGATCCAGCATTTTATATTTTGATCCAGGAGGAAAATCTGGATTAAATCAACACTGAGTTATTCAAATGAAAACTATAATCCCAAAGTTCATATTACAGCAGAAAATACAGATTAATTACTGCTGTAAGTTTACATCAAACGCTAGGCCAAGGATTCAGTTGTTCAAGGCCGAAAGTTACTTTGACTTTCACTGTATAATTAAAGTTGCTATCAAATTAAACTCATTGTGAATATGGCCCCTGGAGACTAACTCAAACCCGATGACCTGGTGGTATGGTGCACAACCTCTCTGTGATGTCTCCTTGCACTTATCTCGGACAAACGATTCCTAATACACTATGCTTTATGTCATATAGTTTGTATTTTGTTACACACACACACACACACACACACACACACACACACACACATATATATGTATATATATATATATATATATATATATATATATATATATATATATATATATATATATATATATATATATATATATATATATATATATATATATATATATATATACATATATCAGGACCCGTTCTTCAGGCCACGAAAGAATAAACTTTTACACTATTAGTACAAACAGATGTTACTCATTACAAATACTATCACTTTAAAATTGATAAGACTGACCTATAACAAATTGTAAATAGCGTAAAAAAAAAAAAAAAGAAGGAAAAACTATTTACTGGTCTGATATCATATTGGGGGTAATGGGTTGTTGATTAGAAATTGGAGTCAGTATAAGCTTAGTTAAAGACTGCTGAAAGTAGATATTCTTTGTTTCCAAAGTGACTGCGTTAAAGGTTGACTGCAGTTTAATTTTATAAATGGTGGTAGCAGATGTTTCTTGTTGACAGCAATAGGAATATGTTATATGCAGGCTTGTATATGAAATTACTTGACAATGTATCTGAGGTCAGAAAATGAAAGTTGTTAGGTAACCTTACCTTGCGTTAAGACTTGATGCGTTGACCTGGTGTAAAACTCAGAAGCTTTGTGTAGGCTAGCTTGTCAGCAGAGAAGCAGTTATGAAGATACATGGCAATTTATGCCTACTTATAGTCTTGTTCGCGCCTCTATTATTTTTACAAATTAGGCAGTCATATCTGAACGCGTTTGGGCATGTATGGTGACGTCACCGGTGAGAAATCATTTTCTCTTGTGTATACGGATTATCATGTCAACATTTGTGGTTTTGTTGAGACATGTCTTACATAAAGGTTCATTCATAAAAAAATATATAAGATTCATACACATGCAAAGACAAGTTTTGATGACAAAAGGAATGTCCATTCTATTGTATCAGACGTGTTTGGACATGGTCACCTTAAAACAATGATCAGCATGTTATCCCTCGAATATTTATACATCTTGCTTCGTGTTTGAAATAGCCTACATATTTTATATGGAAGAAAGCATGAATTGGGTGGGAGTGAAATCAGTTTATATAACTTGGCATTCAAACTGACCGAGGAAAATACCCCGAGGGGCACCGATGATCAATCAGACTAGCTTGAGTGGCTAATCTTTCTTTTGTCAAGAGAAGGTGCCTGTCCTGACTTGTGTTATAGACGTTGAACTGGGTCTGATTTTAACCCTACCTGATCCAACACGTTTCAGTATTAATAGTTCCCCGAAACATGTCATGTTTATATATCGAATCTTTTTAGACACTGCTGCCCGTATACATCGTTGACAACCTGTGACCCGGGGTTATCATATTTTTATCCCCTGTGGAATGTGACCTTATAATTTTTATTCCCCTGTGGAATGTGGGGCTATCATATTTTTATCCCCTGTGGAATGTGGCCTCATAGTGAGGTCCTATGTAGTCGTATGTACCTATTTAGGTACACATGTGTATGTTTGTGTAATTTAGTTGAGCTAATTGATGCAGTGTTGACTCTTTACTTTTTGATTTTGTCAATCAATTGTTTATAGCGAGAATTCCAATATGGGACAAGGATTGATACGTCGCTTATTAATGGCAATTTTGAACTTAAGGTAGCTATGGGACTGATCATATTTGGAATTAACATCCATATAACCACAACTGAGAAGTTCAGAACATAATAATGATCATGATGATCATGATGATAATGATGATGATGATGATGATAAACGAGAGAAACCTTGACAGAAAACACCACACATATAAGTTTTAAGACAAGCCCATTTAACAACATGAGAAACTTAACAAACCCGAATCTGAAAGCCCGAGTAGTTGGAACACTATCAAGTCTGATATTCTAAGAGCAAAGCCCTATTGTGTTTCATTCACTGAAAAAAACTGTATAGTTCTAAATCATGATAGCAAACTAATTTGTGAAAGTAACAAATCATATTCATCAAATTTGAAATTTAGAAGAATGTTTTAGGCATTGGTTTAAAACATTAAAGGCAATAAAAGGTCAAAAACTACACAGCAGGCAAAATAAAGTCATGATTCAGTGCTAACCAGCGTGTTCACCAGATGGTGTATATTCCTTACAGTGTGCCCTGTAGTGAAGAGACAGGAGGACTCATATCTTCTTGTGTATTCATTGTAAAAATAACGTTATGGCTAACTGATTGATGATAGTGATGCCCTATACATTTGATTGATTTTGTCATGCAGATATGTTGCATTCATTATAAACAATATTAATCACGGGGACATCGGTACATGTGGCATGGTGGTACGATTTCACTGCTGAACGAGGGCAGAGAGTAATCATAAAAAGGGTGGGAAGTGCCCTGTGCGATTTCGTACTGGGAATCCTGCTTTTTGTATTTTATAAATTGAAGACATGACCGAAAGTTTTAGTCTAAAACCAGAATGTTGGCCGACGATACTTCACTATTCCTTACAAGTGTACCTTGTAATAATAATCATACTGCCAGGACTGGTCCAGGAATGAAAATTGTCAACTCTTTCAGCATTGCCGTAAATGTTTTTTACAGTATCAAATGTACACATAACTATCAAAACTGAAGGCTAGTGATGAAAATGATTTCTTCCACTACTGGCAGATAAAAAAAAATATTATCTGTGAAACCATTGTACATTAAAATCGTTTGATCACATGGGAATTTCGGCATATCACATTGCAACTGTAGTCATCAATACCGAACAAACACACAGTTATAGTGAATTTTCAAGGTTGTATATCGGTACTTGCAGTATTAAGAGTGATAAGAGATGATTTTTCTGCGGACGACGATTTCAATGAAAATTTGTTAATTTAAAGGGTTTGAAACAAACAAAATTCATTATGAAAACGTACCTAGAATTGCAAATCACATTTTTCAATGCAATGCAATTTGGTATGGCGTCTCATTGTAGTGTGGCATTTAGGGGCACAGAGCTAAACGTGTGTAAACATATTTCTTTAGTGAACATCTCTATGTTGGACTTGGACACACTTGTAACAGTTTTCATTTAACTGGCTCTAAAAGGATGGATATCTAGGCAACCATTATGGTCATGCTGCGTATGAGAAACAATGACAAGCCTTGCAATTTGGCCATGAACAGGTCTAGGAATGAAGAAAAAAAGGCCCCATTTTAACGGTTCCGAAAACGTAGGGGCAGCTTTAGGTAGGGGGATAACTAACAACATCTGAGTAATATGCATTTGATGTTGTCCCTGAAGGGAAAGTGATTTGGCGATATATAGGGGCTGTTTTTGTAAGATTCAGCAGGGGGCACATCAGTATGTGTCTGCTTCGAGAAAAAATTCGAAGGAAGGACCTGTTTGCTAACGGGTAGAAAACCTGTCATTCTTATCGTCTATTAATGGGGAGCACTTTTTACGCCAGAAGTGTAAAACTGATATAATCTTCAACGCGCTGCTGCCATAGGCTTCTCCAATCTGGAAGAAACTTTACAATGTAAAGTCCATTTAAACAAGAATGTGCCTTAAGAAGCACTATATACACAGAAGTACACTTTAGACTTGGTACGTTTCTGGAAGTGATTATGAATATATGTTGTGATTCTCTTGTCTTTTTGCCTGAAATATATATGCTTTTAATGGTCTGAATTGTGTTTGTTGACTATATCTTATCATGAGCACGAGTGTAAAGGGCCAATGAGTGGTCCTGTGGCTACGGCTATATAAGTCAATAAAGTATTATCAGGCACACATATGTCTCTATCTCCATGATAGACACTTACAGAAGTATAGCACCGAAATCATAAATCAAAGAAACATTCTTCATTTAGAAAACCAAGCGTTTGTCAGCCTCGGGGATCAAGTCCTGCATATAAGAATGTCAGTGGCATGGAGGTGTAAATGACTCTCTCTCTGTCTATATCTCTCTGTCTCTGTCTGTCTGTCTGTCTCCCTCTCTCTGTCTGTTTGTCTCTGTTTCTGTTTCTCTCTCTTTCTGTCTCTCTCTGTGTGTGTTTCTCTCTCTCCCTCCCTCTCTCTCGCACACACACACACACACACACACACACACTCACACTCACACACACACACACACACACACACACACACACTGTGTGTTTTGTTCCTGAGCTATTGCTTCTTGAAGGTATCTCCATGATAGACACTTACAGAAGTATAGCACCGAAATCATAAATCAAGGAAATATTCTTCATTTAGAAAACCAAGCGTGTGTCAGCCTCTGGGGTCAAGTCCTGCATATAAGAATGTCAGTGGCATGGAGGTGTAAATGACTCTCTCTCTGTCTATATCTCTCTCTGTCTCTGTCTGTCTGTCTGTCTGTCTCTCTCTCTCTCTCTATCTGTTTGTCTCTGTTTCTGTCTCTTTCTGTCTCTCTCTTTGTCTCTCCCTATTTCTCTCTCTGTCTCTCTCTCTGTCTCTCTCTCTGTCTCTCTCTGTGTCTCTCTCCCTCTCACTCTCTCTCTCTCTCTCTCTCGCACACACACACACACACACACACACACACACACACACACACACACACACACAGAGGCACGCTTGGCACTAGAAGACGCATCAATGAGTCGTCATCTCTAACTGTTATGGGCTTGAGCGCATCCACTTAAAAAGCTATATTTTAATTCATCATACAAACGTTGTTTGGAATTCTCCAGAAAAATCTGAAGCTTTCACAAGCATGGTACCCGCACAGAAAATACACAAATATAGTTCTTTCAGAAACTCTTTGTTACCTTGTTTGTATCAACGGATTGGTGGTTGTTTGTTTTTACTGAATTCTGAAAAAAATATGGATATACATTTAGCGTCGCAAAAATATTATTTTGTGAGGTCGGCCATTATCTGCAATATAATGAAAGGACTTTAAGTCGATGATTGTCAAAATTTCAACCCTGACATGGTCTTCCCTGAATCTTTCAAGACTATGTCAGGGTTGAACTTTTGCAAATTATACCTTATGTTATATTACATTTATTTTGAACACGTAGTTGATAACATTTGCGAAGGCAAGTCCAAAGAATTTCGGCTCATTGTCTCCTTTATGTGTTACCACAAT
>CAXHWN010000555.1:1867244-1879744 GCA_964020975.1 Hermodice carunculata
CATCCATCCATCCATCAGTCCATCTAAAATCTGTATAATCATAAATTTCGCCAAGGGGGGAGTATTTCCGAATTTTCCCGAATGGCACTATGCGGCGATATTAAGCTCGCGAAACACTTAGCAGATTAAATTTGACAAAGGCACGTCATTAAAACACACTCAAATGGGAGAAATCATGGGATTAATACTGGTGGTGTTATTGGTCGTAGTGTTGGTGGTGGATTTGGCAATTCGGGAAAATAAAACTCGCACAAATATCTTTTGGGGCTAATTCGGAGAATTTTATGCTCGGGAATATAAATGATTTTACAGTATTCTCGTTTGGCCGTTTAGTAAAAAGCTGTTCCTCTATGGGGATCAGCATCCCATATATACAATATAACATGATGTATCAAATGCAATGCAGTTAACAGTACATGGGCAAAAACAAAAATTATTTCGTATTTTATTTGTGTCTTTTTGCCCAGAACTACTTCGTAGTAGAGTACCTGTCAAACAAACCATAATTACTCAATTTGTATAGTACAGGTTCAGATGAGAACCGTTTGACCTACCCCTCAACCAGTATGTATCCTTTCTAGCTGGACAGCTTACCCTGGTTAAACCACCCGCCAGTGTATAGCTGAAGTGGAAACAAGCTGGGGCATCGTATTCAGTCCCAATAATTGTAAAACGTAATCAATATAAAGATAAGTACAGAAACAAGATGTTCACATATATTTTCTGACCATTAGAACAGTAGTCATTGGCCATGTAACCATTGAGTAGTTGTTCTAGGTTACACCTAAATCTGTTACAAGTAAAATACACGATCTGAGTAAGAATACTGGAACTTATTGTTAGACCTCTTCTGACCATATATGAAATAACATAATTCTTGTTATAATACATTTTTTCTACAGAATATTATAGAAACCTAACTATTTAAACTTTTACAGAAGGCCTTTGTAGGGGCAACCGTCGATTATAACAGTTAGAATTGAAAGGCAAAAGTGAACTTTTCTCATAGTCTTCTTCCATGCTTTACAACCTCTACTGATGTTCTTTGATTTACGATGTCATGGTTGGCTTTCATAAACTGAACTATAGTATTTAGAGAAAGGTTCATTTTAATATTGCAGCTTACACCCTGTAGTTAATAAGTAATCTATATTCTGCGCAAAGAAGCACTTTTTCTCAAATCAAATATTATCTTTGTTATTGAATCTATTAATATTTAAGTACCATATGTTTAACCTTTCTCTCCGATTTCACCATTAAGTACAATATCCTTCACCTTGATTTTGTTATCACTGGTAAACTATGTACAAGCACTCTTCTTACCATTAAACACAACAAAATTATCTGCACAAACATATTTGTTCGTTTTTTGTTTTTTTTTATAAACCAGCTGACTTGTCAGTCAGCTGAGCTTATTTGCTGACTAGTCATCTGTTGACCGTCCGTCCATCGTCGTCCTTAATTCACCTTTGCGACGTCTCCAAAACCGCTGCCCAGACCCATGTCAAACTCGATGGGAATGTTTCTTGGGTGGGTCTATACTAACTTCAAATGGTTAGTTTCCAGATATACATTTTTTAACCTGTTTTTTTATTAGTAGCCAAATATTGAAAATAAATTATATTTCCGAAATTGGTTAGGAAGATCTCTTGGGATAATAAAACCTTCACTTGTTCAACATGAAACAAAAAAACATGTGTTTCCGCAATTTTCGACTTCTTCTCCAAAACGGTCACTCTCATTATGCTGAAACTTGGAGGGAAAAACTAATTGTAGAAAGGCTAGCCAAAGTTGTGCACTATATGGCGTTACTGTGAATCTTCAATTTGTGGTGAATGTTTCAATCCAGGCTCTTATCGATAAATGCACACAGTCCTATTGACTGCTATGTAAGTGAACAGGAATTGCAATGATAATCGACGATTCTAACTTCTCCAAAATCATCGTCCAGATTGAATTCAAGCATGATGGAAATTTACCTTGGGTCGGTCTTTGTAAAGTTTGTTCCCATGGTCATGATTTAGTGATTTTGCTTTTTTTTTTTTTTTAATTATTTTTTTTGTTTATGTTTGGGCCAAATCTTTACAAAGCTTTCCTCTGCAACACCACTTCCACAATTGATCTACATTTGCATAGAAACACCTGACAGCATAGCAACAGGAGCTACACAGTACATTGGCCTCATTCACAAGGTCACAGGGTAAATACCATATCCAAAGCTGATGCTTTTAGTGTCAAGGGTGGTATCAGTTGCGATACAGAATATATATTTTTCATAAGTCCCGACGTTTTAAAATTTTATAAATATGCTGAGCTAAATCGGTTTATTAGATAAGGGAAAGTTCCATGTAGTAGTTCCCAAGTCAGATGAAAAAAAACAAAACATTTTGTTGTGTATTGATAATTTTTTTCCTATTTCCAGTTCCACAATCAATGGGCACTGCGAGCCATACAGGCAGCACAACATCTCTGACGTCGTTAACTGACCTTTTGTTGTTGATGTTTTGCTGGTAGCTATTCTCTCTTTACTGCCTTGGTCTTTTAGGGCACGAGGCAGTTGACCAAAAAAGTTTTGTTAACGGTCGTGGCAGGACTATTAATCTACGACGAAATGATTATTCTCAAATAAGAGAATATGCGCTGCAGGTATATATATATATATATATATATATATATATATATATATATATATATATATATATATATATATATATATATATATATATGTGTGTGTGTGTGTGTGTGTGTGTGTGTATTGAAATATTTTTCTGTGGATGTTGTTAACACTTTCTGTGCCAACTGCGACTGGAGTCAAAATACTTACAACGATCTGCTACGAATTATAGTAACGGTGCTAGATTCATGTTCCTTTCAAACGACCTTTCCCTCAAGTAGCAGCTTGCCCATAAATACACATAAAACTATGGGCTAGGTGAACAGCTTTCCTCGGGCGCTGTTTGGGTGCATTGCACCGAACGCGCGCGGAGGAACGCTGTCCAAAATAAGGCACTGAAAATGTTGATCAGGCCTTCCTATAATATCTTAAAGAATATGATCGTCTATAAATATATAAAAGCAACGGATTTAACAACGTAGCCTTGTTGATTGTTTTGACAAAACAAAACAAAAGCAAATAAAAAAAAATACTGTTTTCGTATACACGTCCTTATAAGTTATCCCTGGGTAGGATACTGATGCAGCTATGGTCTATGTATCCTATTATAAGCGCCCAATAGGCCTATTTTTAATTCACAAATCTATTGTGTGAGGACTCAACTTGTGACTCTCATAACTTCATTCTGCCACCATGTGACTGAATTGTGTTTTGAAATGAACAAACGAGAAAATCTGATACAACAGCGTGAAATTATACGATCTTTTCAAGAGCAGATGCGGGATTTACACCTACATCGATCGGTTGATCCTGATTGGAAAGGATTAACAATGTGTTTAATTCCAATCATGGGCAGTAAACGTTCAGATATTTGACACGAAAGACACGCAAAAATAATGGCCTTGATAGTTTGGCGATTTCAGTGTCAAGTGGACATGGGTCAATAGCGGCATGCCCCACACAGAATTCTACTCACAGTCTGAGGCCGTGACCATCGAGAAATCGCTCTGTGAATGAGTCTATTGTCAGAGATTTAAGCTCTTGCCATACTATAAAATGTTTCCAAGGTACGTCATATTAGGTAAGGTGGTTCATTTAAAAAAAAAATCACACAGGATGTTCAAGACAAGCGGCATCAAAGTGACCCGGACATAAGCGAAAGCCGGTACCGGAAATGACATTAAAAATTGTAAACAATGTCGACATACTTGAGCCAATTTGACAAGCTTCTTTAAGTCTTCCTATATCTTCTGCTGCAACGCGATCTTCCTTGTTTTCATATATTTCCAGGTCCTTTTGATTTAAATTCCTTTCTCTTTGCCACCAAAACGTTGCTCAATGCCTTCATGTCTCCTTCATAGTTTTTTTTTTTTTTTGACGCTGGTACCGTCCCTTGCTACAAGGTTTATTGTTGACTGTGTCTGACTCAAATTCTCACACTCGACCTTTCTCTACTTTCTTGATGTTCATGAGAAACATCACCATGAGCGTATCGAACTCTTGGAGTGGTATCTTCTCCACTGGTCGCTAGTCATGTTTAGTGGACGCCAGTCAGCTCTGCAACAGCGCTGTGTTATTATGCCCCCCTTCAAAGAAGGTGGGGCATATAGCTTTGCACATGTCGGTTGGTCGGTCTGTCGGTCGGTCAGTCGGTAGACTATGGTTTCCGCACAATAACTCAAGAATATTTTGAGCTAGGACTTTGATATACTGTACAGGTGTATCATTCTAGTCAAAACCTAGGCAAAGTTTGAAGATGGGTGACCTTGACCTCATTTTAAAGGTCACAGAGCCACTTTACCGAATATGGTTTCATGCTTTCTGCATGATAACTTTTACCTTGGAGCTAGGAATTTTATATTGCACAGCTTTATGGTTCTCTGTAAGGGCTAGGTTGAGTTTGAAGATCGGTGACTTTGACCCAGTTTTCAGGGTCACAGAGAGATTGTAGAATTCCTGTGGTTTCTGCACAATAACTCCAGAAGTGTTTTGAGTTAGGACTGTGATGCTTTTCAGGTCTATAGCTCTTGCTAAGGGCTAGAAGAAGTTTTAAGTTTGGTGACCTAGAATTTTTTAACTTTGGTTTCCACATGATAACTGAAGGGGTTTTTAAACTAGGACTTTTATATTGCACTGGATAATTGTCTGTATTCAGGGCTAGGTCAAGTTTGAAGATGGTGACCTTGACCTAATTTTAAAGGTCACAAAGCCATTTGGTTGAAAACTGTTTCTGCATGATAACTTGCATTTTAGAGGTAGCACTTTTATATTGCACAGCTTTATGGTTGCCTACAAGGGCTAGTTTGAGTTTGTAGATGGGTGACCTTGACCAAGGTTTGAGAGTCACATACAGACAGTATACTTCTTGTAGTTTTTGCACCATAACTGAAGAAGGTCAAGTGAAAATGAGTGACCTTGCCCTAATTTCCAAGCTCATGAAGCCACTTTGCTGAATATGGTTTCGAAATTATGACTAATTTTTCAGCTTTAACTTATATATTGTCCAGGTTTTTAGTCTTTTTTTAGGGGCTAGGTTAGAGTTTAAAGATATGTGACATTGATGTATGATCAACCTTCACTAATTTTGTAAGGTCACATGTGCCCCATCTACCACTATAAATAGGGTAGCGAGGGCAAGGGTAATGAGTGCGGGGGACATCTATGTTTTACAATCATATCTTCTTTTACTTTATTTTAGGGGGAGGATTCGGGGGGGGGATGATGTTTTCATTCTCGAGCTATCTATGAGTTTCTTAATGTCGTCTTCTGTGAAATTTGCAAACTTCCACTCAATTTCCTTGCCACTCTCACCTTACAAATCCATAATTCTGTTCCATAATCTCTCTATCACTCTCTGCAATGCCATTTTGATAAACCTCTTTAATTTTAGAGATATGTTGCCAGGGTAAGTTTAATTATGAACCAATCAGAATACAGTATTTCCAGGGAAGTGAATGGTTCTGACTGGTCAACTGTTTTCAATCAGTAGGGATATATACAGGCCTTTGTTACTTCAATGCACAAGCAAATGCTTGCCTGCACACTCACCTACTTGTTATTTGCTCTGATTGGTTCATGGGTTTTGAAGTTCCAAGGAAATATGAAGGGCAGTTGTGATATCTATGCAAATGCTGCATTGCCCAGTATGCTACCACAAACCTATGCCAGTATATATTTTTGAAATTGCAGTGTACTCCAGGTTAACAAAACAGTATGCATGATATCATATTATATTATGTTATGTTATGTTATGTTATGTTATGTTATATTATATTATATTATATTATATTATATTATATTATATTATATTATATTATATTATATTATATTATATTGCATCATATCATATCATACCATATTGCTTTATTTCAATTTATTTATTTTACTAACTTTAAATAAATGTGTAATTATCACACATTTTAATTCAGGTACTTGTACTTTTTTACCACCAATGCAGGGGGTAGGTGGATATTTTGATTTGCTATTTTCAGTGCGTCCGTCCGTTTATGATCTATGTTCTTGAAATCTAACATGATTATTTACTAAACATGGTGTTGTTTGTGTTCACTGAATTAAAATGAACACCCCATAATGAAAAATGTTTCCTGTACATATCTTAAAGTGTTTGACATCATGATACTTTCTAGGCCTATTAATCCAAGTTAAAGACATTGTACCATCATGTTTTTGAAGGCTGTGGAGAGAACCCTGGAACTACAGGGCGTACTCGCAATTGGACAAGTCCTGATGACAGGCTTAGACTGCTTGCTCCTGGGATAAGGTATGGCAACAGGTTGAACCATGGTCATGAAGTGGGCGTGGCCGAGGACAAGCATGCCTCTCAATCCATGCAAATGGCCTTCAAGTTAACGATGGACATTTTCTTCACAGGGATCCCAGGTTTCGAAAAAAGAAGAAAAACAAAAACAAAAACAAACAAAAAACAAAAAAACAAAAGCAGTTGCCTGATGATATAGATGGATAAGCGTTTCTTTGACAGATAATATTACAAATATATATATATATATATATATATATATATATATATATATATATATATATATATATATATATATATATATATATATATATATATATATATATATTAATGGAGACATATACGTATTTGCATGAATCGTAAATGAACATTCACGAAAACGAAATTTATGTTTTTTTTTTTTTATAATTGGACGGATATAGAGAAGGCAATGTGGTGTTCTGGGGCTTACACTTCTGTTGGATATCACAAAGAAATCAAACATGGAAATGCTCTATAGCTTGGTACACCATTCATATCTACTAATATGAGCCGGAATCGGTATCAATAAATTTAGATGTGCTTATATTTTAATGAAAATATTGGGACACCATTAGATTGGAATGGGCTACGGAAAACTTTTTGATTATGTCATTACACAGATATATATTGACGTAAGATCAAAAAGTGAGTATTAGAAAGTCTTTACTATTTTCGAAGTGTCGACTGCGTTTTGTACAAGCTTTACCAGTCAATGCGTGTAGATTTGGATTCAAAACTACGTCAACTGCGTGAGTAAAACGGGTTATACATGGAAATACAAACTGTACGCTCGTCCAAACTGTGAGATCACCACACAGCCAGATAAAGAATATCAGTTATTACCTAAACAAATAATTAATGCATGGTTTACTGGACCAGAGGTACACCACATCCACAATTAACACTTTTTTTTCAATTTTGTGCAGAGACCTTAATGATAAGAATCTTTGAAACAAAGCAAAAGGTTATGCTTCATGATCTAAGTAACAAACACATACTGTTCACTGCAAAGCTGTTTTCTTTGTGCTGGAGAGAAAAAAATATGCAAACATCCTGTCCAGTTGGCACGATCGAGTTTTTGTTAAAACAGGCCAGAGAAATAGTTATAAGCAAGTATGAAATCATTGTAGATTTTAACAGAATTGCAGGTGGAGACCGTGATAATGAAGTTCTGTTCAGTTGTTGCTTCCTTAGAAAATCTATTTAAAATGGTTTAAGAAGCTTGCTTCCTATTTAATGGATGTTGCCATCTCAAATCCTCAGAGCTTGTGGAAAAAAATATGTTGGGTAGAGTCAAATGAACATTAATGGTCCGTGTCGCAATTGAGTCAAGTATTATTTGGAATGGCGGGATGGTTTGGTTACGATTGGGCTTCATATAAAAAAAACATCTTGTGTCACCAGGCCCTCAATAAGCGAAAGAAAGAAAAACGTTACACTATGTTACCATGAACAGACCACAAAATACATGTACTTTTGTTTCAATATATATTCCACTTACACCACACGAAAATATCACAGCTATGCAGGAAACTTTTCAACTGTCAATGCTGGCTTGGCTGGGTTTACACAAGTCGGGTTGTGGTTGCAATTGACATGGTGGATCTTGTGTCCTGGCTCTATCAGTCGACCTCAGGGCTGGAACTCAGTATCAAGGAGCTTTATCTACTGAAGAAAAAAAAGTAAAACCTGGAACATTATCTTTAATTTGTATAAAGTTGGGAAAATCAATTTTAATTTTTAATGCCCAAACTGTGGTTTAATTAATTTAAATATTTCTACTCCTGGTGCTATCTGTCACCAAATATAAGTCATTTATTTTAGAGGCTTTACCGTGAAAACTAAAAAGAAACACTCCACAATTGTAATACTTAAAACCCCACATTAAAGAGCTTACAAGAGCGCAGAAAATTAACACGTCTGTAGTCTCCTTATGACTTAAAATGGCTTATTTTGAAGCCCACGTTATACAATGGTTCACCACACACAGCTTCACTAAATACCAAAAATATTAGAGCACACAAGAGCTCAAAAAACGGCTTATTTTGAAGCCTACATTAGCCGATGGTGAACCACACAGAGCTTCACCAAATATATTGCAGGATGCAACAGCTTTCTGTAAACCAATACACACGTTGTAAACACTAGTCCACAGCAGGGAAACTGCCGAAATTTTTACATGCACCCTGGTAGCCCTGTGCAATGTCCAGACAAAGCAGGATGTCTGATTCACAGCACCCTGCCCTATATATAAGAGATAAACTGCCATGCAACCTTAATCCAATGCCCAATACAATTGCATTTTGCTTGCTGAACCTTTTAGGTAGGAACTTCCTAACAAAAGAAAACTTAACAAGTGTGATGATCACTCAACCACCTCCTGTCATGCTGCTACTTTGCATGTATCTCTTTCATGACCCAAAGGGGCTTTAGCTGCAACTTCAATTTTCTACCCCTGTATATATTGTATAACATAAACTAGGCAAAATTAATAAACCTTCCACTAAAAGCAATTCTCATTTAACAAAAACACACACACACATATTTTGAATATATTCAATGTTTCCTATATTCTGTATACACTTTAGAGTAGATCAGTAGAGGAAATTCTGATCAAATGAAATTACGCTTCATGGTACAGTGTCAATAAGCAGACAAAGTCTGAATCACAAGTTCGCAAGAGTACCTGTAGAGCGCTCAAACATGCATATGAATTGAGTGCAGAGTCCCATCAGAAGTTATCACAGATGGTGCTTTGTTGCATCAAAAGTTATCACAGACTGTACTTAAAGTTAAGGCATTTTCTGAGTTCAATAGAGCAGAAATTGACTCATCATTGTGTCACATAAAGCACCTTTAAATGTGCATTCAATAAGATGTGTAGCCACCATGGTTGTCAACGCACTGTAGGCAGCGTTTTCGCATGCTGTAGACGAGCTTTCTCACAAGTGCCTGAGGTATACTGTCCCACTCCTCCAGAAGATAATGCCGTAGATCTGCGAAGTGTGAGTTAGGACCCATCTTCTGGTACACATTTCTTTTCATATGGCTCCACAGGTGCTCAATTGGGTTCAGGTCAGGTGAGCATGCTGGCCGTTCCATCACCTCAACACTCTCCCTACCCAGGTAATCACGAACCACATGTGGCCTGGCATTGTCGTGCATCAGCATGAAGTTGTCTCCAATGGCACCCGCATATGGAATAACATGGGGTTCAAGGACATCCGTTATATACCGTCTGCTTGTCATTGTTCCTTCCATGGTGACGAGGTCTGTCTTGCCATTAGCAGAGGTGCCTGCCCACACCATGATGCTGCCCCCTCCGTATGCAACTTTGGGCTGAACACAACAAGCAGCGTGTCTCTCCCCTCGCCGTCTCCATGCACGAACACGTCAATCACTTCTGTGGAAGGAGAAGCGACACTCATCAGTGAAGAGAACATTGCTCCACCCTGCATTTGTTGTACGGACATGTTCTCTTGTCCACTGCAACCGAGAAACCTTGTGACGTAGGGTGAGAAGCGTGCTCCGGGACCTTAAACCAGCAGCATGCAGTCTGTTACAAACAGTCTGGGTGGACATGCGTTTTTGGTGAGGATTGGCTCTCTCCAATTGGCTCTGAATACCAGGACCTGTGCGGCTCCTAATCCTCAGTGCTGCATTGACAATGAAACAGTCTTGTTGCCTGGTAGTCAGCTTTGGCCTTCCCGGGCGTGGTAAATCTGCAACATCATTTGTTTTTCGGTATTTTCTCAACATCTCATTGATGGATTTGTGGTTCACACCCATTGCCCGTGCGACAGCTCTGCAACTTTAACCGGGTTCAATGCGACCTATGGCTCTTGCCCTGTCCATTTTGGATAGCCTTGGCATGGTGATGTTCACAGTTTGACCAGTGGTGACAAATCCATAACTGACAGAAAAAAAAAACATGCCTTTATACCCATGATTGGCACATTTTCCGGCCACATTACACAGGTATGGTGAGAAAAATCAATGGTCAGGAGGGTCCTAACAGGGACAGGAAAGACCACACATGATCCTTTCTGTGAAGTGCACTTTTTTACTTTGTGTCACATTCAGCCCTTGTGCAGTCAAGCATGGGCTCCAACTCATCTTTACACATGATGTAATCAAAGGATTATGCTACACATACATGTGCGTATCTTTAAATTACCGAAAAAAGTATGGGTACACCATTGAATTATTTAAGCCGAGGGTTATTAATTTTGCCTAGTTTATTTACTGTAACCTGTCATTCTAAAGAGGCGCATGCTAAGTAAATTTGCACCCCCCCCCCAAAGTAAAATAAAATTCATAAATAAATAAAAAATAAAATAAAATAAAATAAAATAAACAACTAATAATGAATGAATCAATAAGCCTCGTAGGAGGTGCTTACACCTTTACATCTTCAGAGCGACTCTGAAGCACAAAAAGGGCACAGGTAACGAAACCATTATTAGTCAAAATATAGAAGATAAGCTATAACACTGGTTTACTTGGCAAAATGATTTAATATGGGTGGGAATCTCAAATTTTATGAATCATTAAATTGTCTACTGAGATAATAAGATAAAATATCTCTTCCCCTGATATGACATGTTTCCAGGTTGTATTCCTGTGAACTAAGCTTCCCCTAGTGAGACTTTGATTCTTGATATTGAATCTGTGCAGATATTTAATGGGGTTATGGTCTGGAGTTACCGGCACAGGGAAACAACCTGCAGTCCTATAAGTCTCAAAAAGGCTGTACAGACAAAACCAAAGCCAATGCTTCTTCCTCTATAGTTGCCTAGTTTCTTTGATGTTTGTTCAATATCTTTGAAAAGTATGCTTAGGGGAGGGACACCTGACCATGACCCAACTTTGAGATCCAAGAACTAACGACGGCATCACAAACATCAATAAATAATCCGAGTGGTTTACATTAATCTAGTGCAGCTAACACTGGAGCCTGCACAAATAATTGTTTCAAAGCACGAAATGACTCCTGACATTCTTTGATCCATTTGAACTTTACCTTTGTGCACAACATATGAGTCAAAGGAGCTCAAACTGTTTACATTAATCTAGTGCAGCTAACACTGGAGCCTGCACCAATAATTGTTTCAAAGCACGAAATGACTCCTGACATTCTTTGATCCATTTGAACTTTACCTTTGTGCACAACATATGAGTCAAAGGAGCTGAAACTTCTGCAAAGGTTTGCCAAAACTTCTGTAGTAACTTATAACTTCCTAGAACTGCATAATATGCTTCTCGCATGTAGGAACGTCAAAGTTTTCAATGGTCTTGCCCATGGCATACTTGAGAACTGTGTGTCCTTGATCAACAGTATGGTATTTATGTCTTTTTGTCCAGAACCACTTCGTTGCAGTCATGACCCTATTTCGCAGTCCGGACTCTTTACTCTGCATAAGCTAACCTGTCCCTGTCTAACCTACATACATACGGAAGTACTATTGTCCATACTGCACACGTTTCTCTGTAAAATTGAAATTGAAATAGGCTTTATTTGCCCAAATGAATTAGAGAGACTTCAGCGGGTTACTACTCAGAACATGTCATGGAGCCTTTACCCATATAACTGAAGTATGTAACACTTGTGTGACTACTGTCACTTGAACAAGTTGACTGTCAATTTAGCTTTATCCAGATCTCTGCAAAACTTTCCTCAGTCTCGTCATATGATTGCCCCAGTTCTCGTACACGAGCCCAATACCATCTATAAACATACTGAAATAATTCAGACCATTTATCACTTGTTCATACGCCACATAAAGGCAAACAGCATTTTAAAATTTTTTTGAGGCCAAAGGCCATGATCGTGCACTGATTCTGGTTACCAGGAGTATCAAAGCGGTATATTTTTTTTCAAAATTATCAAACAAATGAACATGCCAGTACCTTTGAGGAGGTCCTACTAAATATGAATTAGGCATTATTAATTCTATCAATACAATCTCTACCTATGAGTATAGGATGAAAATCTGTGACTGTGAGTACATTTAACTTCCTAAAGTCAATACACATCTTATAAGTAGAACACAGCTTTGGCAAAAGTATAACAGGACTACTCCATGA